>JAGDYQ010000142.1:1483601-1503814 GCA_021962125.1 Bulinus truncatus | reverse complement strand
CTACTTACGATCACAAACCTTACGACACGGCCATGAAATCTTACGACCAGTCCCTCAAGTCTTACGACCAGGGCATGAAAGGCTACGACGCCCTGAAGTCTTATGATAGCCACATCACAAAGTACGACTCTCAACTTAAGGCCTACGAGTCACACCTGAAGCCCTACGACCAGTCACTGAAGCAGTACGAGGTCCCCAACCCAAAGTCTTACGACCCCCACACTAAACAGTACGACCCCCACCTTAAACAGTACGAGTCCCACATCAAACAGTACGAGACCCACCACAAAGCGTACGAGCATATGCTCAAGCCGTACGACCAGACGCTGAAGCACTACGACCACAGCGCCATGTTGCCCGTCTCCAACGGACACGATCTGTGCGAGATGAAGAACATAGCCGCAGCCAAGATGGACGTGAAGGTCCCCATCGGAATCTCACCGACGACGGGCCCAACCAGCGGGGCCACCAGCAGCGTAGCCGGTGGAGGAGGAGGAGGAAATGAAGACGGCGATAGCGACGACGAATCGCCAAGTACGACGACAAGCCACTCGAAGCCCGGTGACGATGAAGGCAAAGGGAGAAGAAAATCTGGGGGTCAAAGTCAGGAGTTCTGAGAAGCCTCCTTATTCATACATAGCGTTAATTGTGATGGCGATTCAGTCTTCGCCAACCAAGCGCTGCACACTTAGTGAGATCTACCAGTTCTTACAACAGAGATTCCCATTCTTCAGAGGCAGTTATCAAGGCTGGAAGAACTCAGTTCGACACAATCTATCTCTCAATGAGTGCTTCATCAAGCTTCCTAAAGGAATCGGCAGGCCCGGTAAAGGGCACTTCTGGACGATAGACCCTGCTGCGGAATTCATGTTCGAGGAAGGGTCGTTTCGGCGAAGGCCCAGGGGGTTCAGGCGAAAGTGCCAAGCGTTGAAACCGTTCGGTATGCTAAACGGAATGGGTGGAGGTGGACCCGTCATAGGTCATTATGAATTTCCCCCCCCATAACGCCGGGATGACGCCTCAATGGTGCATGTCTTGTGGAATGCCCAATGGTCAGATGTCGTCCTATGACCCGTACTCCCAGCAAATGATGGCTGGGAACTCAATGCAGCAAATGACGATGGGGCCCAACTACAGCTCCTACAACAGATACGCACAGGGAGCTTGCACTATGCCCGGGTTCCAGTCCTCAAGTCTCCCCAGTATGGCGTCAATGTCCAACATGGCCGCCGGCTGCTTGCCGAGCATGTCAAACTTTCAAGGGATGTCCAATATTCACAACATGCCTTCCTCCAGTCTTCCAAGCTTCCACCACAGCCTGTCTGGAATGGGGCCCACCATGGGCCCGGGCATGGGTGGCGCAGACTACAATCTCGGCAGCCTTGGGTCTGGCGGTGCATCTGGCGGTTACCCACCCCCTCCATCATCTTCACCGTCCATGACATCACCAACCTACGACCGAGACGTCATGGGCCCATCCATGAGGGACCCCTTGTCCAGGGACGGTCATTCGCTACATATTAGAGACACCCACACCGCGGACAATGTTGGAAGAGACCCGAATACTTCAGCGGCCTCATCATCTACGGGCTCATCGGGACACATTTCTTCATCTCGCGAGGGACTTCTCTCAGCACCGTCGGATATCAACAACGCCCGAGATTCTGCCGCCTCCATGTCCAGCAAGTACGCCGGCGGAAGCAGCCCGTCGGCCTATTCATCAAGGGACACGCCTATGTCCAGAGAAGTTCTTTCATCTTACCAAACGAGCGTTTACTCTAAAGACCCCACCGGCCTAAGAGACGGCGTCTCCGCCTATGCCAGGGAGACGCTCCCAGACTCTCTCCGTGAACCCATGTACCACCGCGAGCAGCAGGCGCTCTACGGCCGCGACTACACGTCGTCCATGGGCGGGCCGGCTGGGAGCCCGGGGCTGTACCAGTGGGGCGGACCACGAGGGCGGGATACTCCGGGGTCAAACAGCAGCCTGTCGCCAGCTGGCGGCTTGCGGGGTCCTCTCAGTCGATGTCACCGCCGTCCAGCAGTGACCAGAGCCCGTACACCACCAACCCACCAATAGGGAGTGAGAGTATGGATCTGTCCTTATCAGGTGAGTGATTGATTGTATTATTGATCTTTTCTTTTTTCTTACCTAATGTTTATGATCGTTATAAACAGTAATTACCGATAAATTCAACAATGAAATAATAAGTAGAATCATATATGTGTCTTTAGCTCATTGATAAGCCTCATTGACAGCCTCATTGACAGCCTCATTGATATTTTAATTGATAGCCTCATTGATACCCTCATGAATAGCCTCATTGACAACCTCATTGACAGCCTCATTGATAGCCTCATTGATAGCCTTCTGTTAATTCACTTTTCTTTTAAGTTATTTTACAAAATTACTTTTATATCAGTAGGTATTTGAATGTATGAACTGATAAAAATGAGGTACAGCATAATATATGCAAGTACCAATTAGATTTTATAGCATCGTGTGACCAATATATATTAGATGAAAATCAATGGTTCAATTAAGTTCATTGGAAATATAAAGTGTGAAAGAAGAATTGGGTGAGATTTCATCCGTTCTTAAAATTACTTTATCATAACTAGAACTGAATTTTAGACAATCGGAAATTGTAACAAACTTTCTTGGCGTTACTGGTCATGGCACGCGGACAATATTAACATAAATAGTCTATATTATTACCTTTAGGTTTTCTTACTATTTCGCTCCAGTTTGTCCCATTTAATTAAATTGTTCCAGTTACAGAGTACTAACTATACTGCTTACAACGAAATTGTGAAATGTGTATCGCTGTATTGTAAATATCGATATTGTGAAATGTGTATCGCTGTATTGTAAATATCGATATTGTAAAATGTATATCGCTGTATTGTAAATATCGATTTTTTCAAACTTCTAATAATTTGTAGACTACAGTACTCACCCCTTATTCCAACCACTCCAAACCACTCCAACCCATCCTCACCACTCCAACCACCGCATAGCTTGTTAAAAGAAAGTTTTCCAAGGACTCAAATAATAAATTTAAACTTAGTAGTTTTTTTTTTTCCCTTTCAAATCACTTTCTTTTTTTTTTTTTGGGGTTTTTAAAACGTAACTTCCAATGGCCTTATAAATAGCTAAAGAAATATCGCCACGCTTGATTGTATATGTATATATTACGCTTTCAGTCCAAACCTCAGTAAAGGACAGTTCTTGCAAGTGATATCAATGAAGTTGGGTTTTATTACGTCATTTCCCGGAAATACACCTCCACAGTTCAGTGCAGTGCAGTTGTAGGTTAGTTGTATGTGCAGTACAGTTCAACAACTGTTTGGAGATCTATATACAAGTTCCCCAGGCATGTACCCATGTTCAATATGGAAATGAATGGAAATTCGCGTAGATAGAATTCGAGCACTGTTGTTCCATGACTTCTAAGCGAGTGATCGGCCTTGTTACCTCAAGCGTTGAGCTTAATAGAGATGACCGGGCTGGATTGGGCTGAATATAGGGAATAGAGATAACTGGGTTCGATTGGGCTGAATATAGGGAATAGAGATAACTGGGCTCGATTGGGCTGAATATAGGGAATAGAGTTGACTGGGCTCGATTGGGCTCAGTCACTTAGCGGGCATACAACTAAGCCCCATCAATTCAAATGTCAATATGTCTGACTTTATTTCGCCCAATTCCTTAAGCACAAGACGTCACTATTACAGTTGACCCTGCTCTATATAAATGTCCAAATGTATCTTAGCCAGTAAAAACGTAGCTGTCTGTGAGAAAGAAAAACTTGTTTTAATCACCGCCCTGAAGATAAAACATTTCATTTCTATTGGCTAACGGGAAACAAAAAACACGAGACCCACTAAAAGTTTTTAAAAAAATGAATTTAATGAAAAAAAAAGTCTGTCTGGGTTTCTGAAACAGACTCTAGGCTACGTTATCGTCCTCTTATCTTTGAAACTTATCTCACGACTTGTTATCTGTACGACACTGATAAATTAGGGCCCTTTCAGCTTCTATGAAGAGGAGAGAGAATGAGATGGTAAGAGAGAGGGGAGAAATATAGAAAGAGAAATTAAGTATATGTTTATATGTTTGTAGAGAGAGAGAGAGAGAGAGAGAGAGAGAGAGAGAGAGAGAGAGAGAGAGAGAGAGAGAGAGAGAGAAATGAAAAAGAAAAATTTTTCGCAGCTATTCAATCCTAGTAAGTTATCTGACTTGGTAAAGATTTTTAAAAAATATCTATCCACTTTCTTTTTGTTTTTATTGACAAAGTTCGCTACAGTCAAGTTGCGTGGAGACAAAGTTCGCTATAGTCGAGTTGCGTGGAGGCAAAGTTCGCTACAGTCGAGTTGCGTGGAGGCAATGTTCTTTTTCTTTTTATTTGAAAATTGAATCATGAACTCAGTAGGAGATGTTGTCTGGTACCAGCGGTGTTTGTCTAAGCTCAGCTAACTGCATGGGTAGACCCTTAGGACAGTATCCACCGCCCCTGATTGAGCCAGGGGCAATTATAGAACATTTTCCAGGAGGGAAGAATCCAATTTCCCAGTGCACCAACGGAGGTTGTCACAGTAGGAGGGTAGATTCGGGGAGGTGATTGAGAGGGAAGTGAGTGAGAGAGAGAGAGAGGTGAGGGAGAGGAGGCACTTTTCTTAAGCTGACTTGACACCTACATGGTTACGTGTCACGTCATAAGGTATTAAAAAATTGATGAACATGATAGATAGTGACGGTGGTGGGGGAGGGGGGTCTAGGGGTAGTTCTAGATATTAACGAGCAATATACGTTGGGTAATTTCTTTATATAGATATCCAAACAGTTGGTGAACTTTGCTGCACATACAACATACCCACAACTGCACATACAACATCCCAACAACTGCACATACAACATACACAAAACTGCACATACAACATACCCACAACTACACATACAACATACCCACAACCACCCTCTACACACATACAACACATACACACATACAACATACCCACAACAACACATACAACATACCCACAACTACACATACAACATACCTATAACTACACATACAACATACCCACAACTACATATACAACATACCCACAACTACACATACAACATACCCACAACTACACATACAACATAACCACAACTGCACATACAACATACCCACAACTGCACATACAACATACCCATAAGTGCACATACAACATACCCACAACTATACATACAACATACCCAGAACTGCACATACAGCATACCCACAAGTGCACATACAGCATACCCACAAGTGCACATACAACATACCCACAACTATACATACAACATACCCAGAACTGCACATACAGCATACCCACAAGTGCACATACAACATACCCACAACTGCACATACAACATACCCACAACTACACATACAAAATAACCACAACTGCACATACAACATACCCACAACTATACATACAACATACCCAGAACTGCACATACAGCATACCCACAAGTGCACATACAACATACCCTCAATTACACATACAAAATACCCATAACTACACATACAACATACCCTCAATTACACATACAAAATACCCACAACTGCACTGCATATCATTACCCCCCCTCCCACCCTCTACACACATACAACACATACACACATACAACACATAAAACACATACAACACATAAAACACATACAACACATACACACATACAACACATAAAACACATACACACATACAACAGATACACACATACAACATGTACACACATACAAAACGTATACACATACAACACGTTCAAACAAAGAACACGTACACACATACAACACGTAGACACGTAAACACATACAACACGTACAACACGTAAACACATAAACACATACAACATATACAACACATACAACACGTACACACATACAACACGTACACACGTAAACACATACAACACATACACACATACAACACATACAACACGTACAACACGTAAACACATACAACACATACACACATACAACACATACAACACGTACAACACGTAAACACATAAACACATACAACACATACACCACGTACACACATACAACACGTACACACTTACACACATACAACACGTACACACATACAACACGTACACACATACAACACATACACACATACAACACGTATACACATAAACACGTACACACATACAACACGTACACACATACACACATACAACACGTACACACATACACACATACAACACGTACACACATACAACACGTACACACATACAACACGTACACATACAACACATACACACATGCAACACGTACATACATACAGCACGTACACACATACAACACGTACACACATACAACACGTACACATACTACACATACAGACATGCAACACGTACATACATACAGCACGTACACACATACAACACGTACACACATACAACACGTACACATACACACATACAACACGTACACACATATAATACGTACACACATACAACACGTACACACACATACAACTTCCACATTTGCACATCATTTAATTGGAACACGTTGTGCGAGTTTTGACAAATTGGTATCTCCCTCGTGCTGTGATGTCAGCGACATGACGTCAAAGTGGGTGGGGCCAAACATGGGGGTTAAAGAAGACGAGCAGTGAAGTGTTGATAAATGGGTGGGTAGTGGATAGGTGGTTGGATAGTGGATGGGTGGATAGTGGATAGATGGGTGGATAGTGGATAGATGGGTGGATAGAGAAGAAAGTAGAGATTAGAGGGTGGTGGGGGTGTACTAGAAGAGATGTGGAAGAGAGAATAAAAGGAAGGAAGAATATGAAAATGGAAAAGATTCCGAGATGGACTAAAGAGTATGAGAGAGACAGAAAGAGGATGAGAGAGACAGAAAGAGGATGAGATAGACTAAAGAGGATGAGAAAGAGAAAGAGTCCGAGAAAGAGGCAGTGAGGAGAGAGAAAGGAAGAAATCCGAGAGTCAATTTAAACTTAACAATGTAGATGGCTATGCTGCTATTGCCCCAATCAATATGGTGCAGGTTACCGGTTCAGATCTCAGCTAGTAAAATATTTGTATACCAATACAACCTCGGTTTCTATGGTGATATTTAGACGACACTTTAACAGATGTCAAGTCACATGGTGATAGTTTTTTTTTTTTTGTTTCTTTTGTCAATGTATAAATATCATTTTCATTTTATTGACTCTTTTTGACCTATGGAAATATTTGTTGTACGCAAAAAGAAAAAGAATTGGAAGTGAATTGGTGAAAATTGATGTAGAAGAATACTAAATGCAAATGAAAGCCAGTAATATATTAATAAATTTGAAGCCCTGTCTCTTCACAAAAAGCATTGATTCCCTAATTTGATTGTCGTGAACGGCCTAGCGTTAGATCTTGCCGTTAAAGCGTTATTGTTTTTTTTTTTACAAAGAAGTCGTCACTCTGTCAATGAAGGGGAGTAACTCACGCAATCGTGGGAAAATGACTGTGAAATATGACTTGGTGAAATGTGGCAGGCGCTGTGGTGTAGGGAGGGCGCTGGGAAAGTGTCAAAAAAACTCCCGAGTCCCAAGAGAAGGCACGGGGATCTCAAATTAGCACGTGCTGGGACCCCACGTGGCGAGCACCGCTGGGGAAACTCACCCCTATCCCCTGTTGAACACATGCAGGTGTTGTAGAGCCACGTCTATGTTATGGTGGTGGGTGGGTGGAGGGGGACACAAGCGTCTGTGTGTGTTTGTGTGTGTGTGCTGTGATAAAACAGTTTATTCGATTTTGTCTCTGTATACCATCTATTTATCTTTCTTTCTATATAAATCTGAATGTCTAGATGACATTTTATCAATATGTCGGTCCATTTGTGTATATATCGCCTAATGAAGGTTGGTTTATCTCATAGCCTAATGAAGGTTGGTTTATTTCATAGCCTAATGAAGGTTGGTTTATTTTATAACCTAATGAAGGTTGGTTTATTTTATAACCTAATGAAGGTTGGTTTATCCCATAGTTTATGAAGGTTGGTCTATATCATAGCCTAATGAAGTTTGGTTTATCCCATAGCCTAATGAAGGTTGGTTTATTTTATAACCTAGTGAAGGTTGGTTTATCCCATAACTTATGAAGGTTGGTTTATATCATAGCCTAATGAAGTTTGGTTTATCCCATAGCCTAATGAAGGTTGGTTTATCCCATAGCCTAATGAAGGTTGGTTTATTTCATAGCCTAATGAAGGTTTGTTTATCCCATAGCCTAATGAAGGTTGGTTTATCTCATAGCCTAATGCTGTAGGAAGGAATGAGATGATTCAAAGAGACATGTCATAAATACATGAGGCTCTTCGTTGTGCTGTGATCTGCTCCCGTTGAGACATTTTTATATTTATGAAATTACTTTTATTTCACTACAACCGGACACATCGTCTAAGGAGCGTCGTTTTAAAGTATTTTATTTGACCACATAACAAACTGGAATGTAACTCTGATCTACCTCATGCGTTACCTCCCCTGATGAAATATTGAATGCCTGAATCAATCAATGCGGCACATTGGTCATAACTTATCCTTGTGTCTTTCTTTAGTTCTAAAGTAATTGAAAATAAAAGGACACGAGCGAGACTGATGAAGATGATAATTTGTTATAAAATACTGTTAGAACAATAAAGAGTTTACTTTGAATATAATTTGTTATAAAATACTTTTAGAACAATAAAGAGTTTACTTTGAATATAATATGATACAATATACCTTTAGAACAATAAAGAGTTTACTTTGAATATAATTGTTGACAAAATAAATTTAGAACAGGAAAGAGTTTACTTTGAATAAAATTTGTTACAAAATACTTTTAGAACAATAAAGAGTTTACTTTGAATATAATTTGTTACACAATACTTTTAGAACAATAAAGAGTTTACTTTGAATATAATTTGTTACAAAATACTTTTAGAACAATAAAGAGTTTACTTTGAATATAATTTGTTACAAAATACTTTTAGAACAATAAAGAGTTTACTTTGAATATAATTTGTTACAAAATACTTTTAGAACAATAAAGAGTTTACTTTGAATATAATTTGTTATAAAATACCTTTAAAACAATAAAGAGTTTACTTTGAATACATAAAAAAATAGTGAGGCCAAGGCGTACCCCGGGTGTAAGATGACGTCACATTTATCAATTTCAGTTTGTCACTTCAGTGAGTTTTTTTTTAACTTTAAATGTTGAAGATTTAAAGGAGCAGGTCCCTCAGCTAAAATTATAGTTCTGATGACGTACAGAAGATAAGATATGAAGACGTCCAGTGACGTAGAGGAAACACAGACTAGTGGCTAGAACTAAAGTCCTGACCTGCTCTACTCTCTTATGTACTGTATTTTTTCTCATTACTTTATTTCTTCGCAAAGTAAGTCCCCTTGTAGAACGTAATCATAAGTACCCGGATATTTGATTTCTGTATATACGTCACTTCCGGATTAACGACCTTCCCCGTTCCACCATCTTAGCTTGACCCCCTCATTCATTCAAACAGGAGAAACAAAATGAAACTAATACGTGTACAGATATGGTTTTCTTTATCACGCCCCGCGGCTAGAGATTTGAAATGTATATTTTGCGACCTATTGAACAACATGCGTTTATCAGGCTCGGCATATGACATGAGCAGTAATATGACACTAACCCTATCTCCCTCTGACACGACAGGTCACGCTAATGACACTTACCCTTGGGCCACGCTAATGACACTTACCCTACGCCCCTCTAAGGACACTTACCTTTGTGCCCGCTAATGACACCCTAGGCTCCGCTAATGACACTTACCCTAGGCCTCGCTGATGATACTTACCTTTGTGCCCGCTAATGACACTTACCCTTGGGCCACGCTAATGACACTTACCTTTGTGCTCGCTAATGACACCTTGGGCTCCGCTAATGACACCCCATGGCCCAACTAATAACCCTTATCCTAGGCCCGCTAAAAACACCTACCCTTGGGCCACGCTAATGACACCCTAGGCTCCGCTAATGACACCCTAAGACCAACTAATAACACTTCTCCTACGCCCGCTAATGACACTTACCCTTGGGCCACGCTAATGACACTTACCTTTGTGCCCGCTAATGACACCCTAGGCTCCGCTAATGACACCCTAGGCCCAACTAATAACACTTACCCTAGGCTCCGCTAATGACATTTACCCTAGGCCCTGGTAATGACACTACCCGCTAATGATATTCACTTAAGACCTGCGTACTGCAACGACTCCCCCCCCCCCTTACTGCCTAAAGCATTTCCAACTTTGCAGACACACATTAAGTGCGAAACTAAATTATAAATTTGAAAAAAAAAAAACTTGCGTGTTTTATCAACAAGGTTGGACTTAATACTTGTCATTTAACTTGCAACTATATTTGATTGGAGAAGAAAGTTATTGTTGAGTTAAAATTAAATTTTTTGAAAAGTTGAAGTTGAAAAAGCAATACTTCCATTACCCGCCTTCTGACTTATACTTCCATTACCCACCTTCTGACTTATACTTCCATTACCTGCCTTCTGACTTATACTTCCATTACCCGCCTTCTGACTTATACTTCCATTACCTGCCTTCTGACTTATACTTCCATTACCCGCCTTCTGACTTATACTTCCATTACCTGCCTTCTGACTTATACTTCCATTACCCGCCTTCTGACTTGAGGGCTAGGGAGTTACAAAAACTGGGAGCATTGTTCTAGAACAGATCTGTGGAGTTCCTCATCTTGTTGAACTACGCTCATGGATCGTGTGTCTAAACAACCCGTTGATTCCAGACCTCCCTTTTGAGTTAGATACTCCAAACAAGGTGTTTGTAAAGAGGGTGGTAGGGGGTGAAGTGAGGAACTCATGTTATTTTGGTGGAAGGGGGGGAGATGGAGGCAGACATCGTGAGTGCATACATAACTCCTTAACTCACCTACTGTTGTGTGTTTCTTTTTTTTTCTGACTTTCCCTCATTTCATCAAACGTTGTGAGGAGGTATGTGTGGGCGGGGGTATGTGCGGGGGTGGCCGTGCTGTGGATCCACGCGACTTGAGATTATCACGGTTGACCATCAAGGGAGGGCCGACTGGGGCTGGGGGGGGTGCTGGAGTTGTTCTAAGCACGTGTCACGGGCTATCTACCAGAGTACAAACAACAAGAACAAATAAAATAGGCCAACATAGACAGTGGTGGGTTAGAAGAACAGAGAAGTGAGAGTGAAATAGACAGGGAGGGGGTGGGGAGGTAGAGAGAGGGAATGATGGAGGGAATGAGAGAGAGAGAGAGAGAAACAGGGAGAGTGAATGAGAGAGAGAGAGAGAGAGTTTCAATTTAAACAGAGGAATGTATATTCTAAGCCAAATGTGTGTGTGGTGTGTGTGTGTGCGCGCACGACACAGTGATATTTCATGAATACGATTGAAGAAATTACGTGCTATTTGTTTTTCAAATGTTTGCTCCGTTATTCCACTGTTGCGCTAACAAGTAAGTGAGTGAGGGTGTTTCGAATGTATGTCACAAAGATGTTATGGTATGACAGTGAAAGACTTATGTACCTTATGGTCCCATGTGTTCAGTAAGTACAGACGTGGTCCCTACCCATATAATATAAGACAAGTAATATCTCTACACATGTTGGCAACTTGCGTTTCACATCTGGCCTGATATGACACGTTCACCGACATCAAAAGACAAAACTATTTCTAACCACGTGACTGAAGCCGACTGAAAGACAAAAGGATGCATAACAGTGGATGGAAAGAAGAAGGCGATGGTGGCAAAGTGGAATGCAGAAATAAAAAAAAAGGTACATTTTGTCGGCATGAAGGTACAAACAGACAAACAGATCAAGGGCACCCTGTCGATTCCAGAATACAGGACCGTACAACACTAAACTATGCCAGTGACGTAGGGACAATAGCCAGGACGCAGGAGTATTTGGAGCATGACAGAAATGTTACAAAAACCTTTACATGGTAACAATCGTAAATTTGACCCACGTGTGCATGCGACTGGATAGGACCTTTATTCCCCCCCCCCCCCCCAGTAAAGTTCTTTTTTTTTATTTCTCGGTATTGGGATGAGGGTAGAGAAGGATAAGACTTACAACAATTCTGGAGGTCTGTTGTTCTCCCGTATTTCTTTTTCTGACTCGACCATGGTCTCGGGACCTTGTTGTTTGTAGACCTGCACGGTATAGCAGAGGGAGATTTCATAGACGTCCAACAATTTCGTGAGTTTCATTGACGCATCTAGAATATTACCGATATATCTCTCTGTCTATACATATATACATAAACACACACGCATATATATATATATATATATATATATATATATATATATATATATATATATATTATATATCAAGAGAGAGAGAGGGAGAGACAGAGAGATAGAAAGAGATAGAGAGAGATAGACTCTTTGTACACTCGTTATTGAATGTGTTACAAAAACTGCCGAGCTATTTATTGGCTTTCAAAAAATGTATTGTATTTCACACTTGATTTTCTAAGATATTTTTGTGGTGAAGTCTTAGCACGCCGAAATATAGGGGTAAGACATATTTAATTTTAATTGCTGTCTAGCTCTACAGGTGAGTGGGGGGGGGAGGGGTTGAGAGGTTTCTGTGAGAAAATACTTGACCTTTGAACGAACACTGTGTTGGCTAGATAAAAAAAAACATAACTGTAAGACATTTGCATTTCCACTAGACCACTTAAGTCATTTAGGTATTAATTTAATAAGAGATGCACACAAACATACCAGAGAGATAACATTTAGAAAGAAACCAACAGCCAATGGAAACACGCCGCAGCTTTTGCTTCTTTCACTATCTTCATGGCTGTAAAATCACGTTGCTATGTTCAAAACATCCTTGATCTAAAATAACGCACAAACATTTGTCTGATAATTTAAGTCAACTTTAACTTTGCTTGCTATATAAGCTTTGCGATGATGTATGAGTGTACCTTATTCGAACATAAATTTCAAATAAAAAAAAATAATAAAGTAAAATATTTCAATAATAAATTGTAATACAGTGGCAGTATACAAATCTACGACTTTGTAAATTGCGTCCTAAGAAAAGATGGGGGGAATGATGGGTCAAAGAAAAGTTGCTGGTAGTGGGGGTCGAATGAAAAGATGGGGGAATGATGGGTCAAAAGAAAAGGGATTGCTGGTAGTGAGGGTCGAATGAAAAGATGGGGGGAATGATGGGTCAAAGAAAAGTTGCTGGTAGTGGGGGTCGAATGAAAAGATGGGGGAATGATGGGTCAAAGAAAAGTTGCTGGTCGTGGGGGTCGAATGAAAAGATGGAGGAATGATGGGTCAAAGAAAAGTTGCTGGTCGTGGGGGTCGAATGAAAAGATGGGGGAATGATGGGTCAAAGAAAAGTTGCTGGTAGTGGGGGTCAAATAAAAGATGGGGGAATGATGGGTCAAAGAAAAGTTGCTGGTAGTGGGGGTCAAATGTAAAGATATGGGAATGATGAGTCAAAGAAAAGTTGCTGGTAGTGGGGGTCGAATGAAAAGATGGGGGAATGATGGGTCAAAGAAAAGTTGCTGGTAGTGGGGGTCGAATGAAAAGATGGGGGAATGATGGGTCAAAGAAAAGTTGCTGGTAGTGGGGGTCGAATGAAAAGATGGGGGAATGATGGGTCAAAGAAAAGTTGCTGGTAGTGGGGGTCGAATGAAAAGATGGGGGAATGATGGGTCAAAGAAAAGTTGCTGGTAGTGGGGGGTCGAATGAAAAGATGGGGGAATGATGGGTCAAAGAAAAGTTGCTGGTAGTGGGGGTCGAATGAAAAGATGGGGGGAATGATGGGTCAAAGAAAAGTTGCTGGTCGTGGGGGTCGAATGAAAAGATGGGGGAATGATGGGTCAAAGGAAAGTTGCTGGTAGTGGGGGTCGAATGAAAAGATGGGGGGAATGATGGGTCAAAGAAAAGTTGCTGGTAGTGGGGGGTCGAATGAAAAGATGGGGGGGAATGATGGGTCAAAGAAAAGTTGCTGGTAGTGGGGGTCGAATGAAAAGATGTGGGAATGATGGGTCAAAGAAAAGTTGCTGGTAGTGGGGGTCGAATGAAAAGATGGGGGGAATGATGGGTCAAAGAAAAGTTGCTGGTAGTGGGGGTCGAATGAAAAGATGGGGGAATGATGGGTCAAAGAAAAGTTGCTGGTAGTGGGGGTCGAATGAAAAGATGGGGGAATGATGGGTCAAAGAAAAGTTGCTGGTAGTGGGGGTCGAATGAAAAGATGGGGGAATGATGGGTCAAAGAAAAGTTGCTGGTAGTGGGGGTCGAATGAAAAGATGGGGGAATGATGGGTCAAAGAAAAGTTGCTGGTAGTGGGGGTCGAATGAAAAAGATGGGGGAATGATGGGTCAAAGAAAAGTTGCTGGTAGTGGGGGTCGAATGAAAAGATGGGGGAATGATGGGTCAAAGAAAAGTTGCTGGTAGTGGGGGTCGAATGAAAAGATGGGGGAATGATGGGTCAAAGAAAAGTTGCTGGTAGTGGGGGTCGAATGAAAAGATGGGGGAATGATGGGTCAAAGAAAAGTTGCTGGTAGTGGGGGTCGAATGAAAAGATGGGGGAATGATGGGTCAAAGAAAAGTTGCTGGTAGTGGGGGTCGAATGAAAAGATGGGGGAATGATGGGTCAAGAAAAAAAATGGTGGGACGGAGAAGGTCGTTAATCGGAAGTGACGCATATAAGAAAGATCCAGGTATTTGTCCATCTAATAGTGGACAGTCAAGAACGACATATCAAGTCAAGTATAGATAGTGCAGTGCTTCTCAAACTTTTCCGATTTGCGGTCTATTAAGAGAACCACGTGCAAATGAAGAAAGTAATGTTACAATTAAGTAATTATTGCAATTTCTGGTGACCCACTTACATTCAGCTGTTGAGTCGTGACCCACTTACAATCAGCTGTTGAGTCGTGACCTACTTACAATCTGCTGCTGAGTCGTGACCCACTTACAATCAGCTGTTGAGTCGTGACCCACTTACATTCTGCTGTTGAGTCGTGACCCACTTACAATCAGCTATTGAGTCGTGACCCACTTACAATCAGCTGTTGAGTCGTGACCCACTTACAATCAGCTGTTGAGTCGTGACCCACTTACAATCAGCTGTTGAGTCGTGACCCACTTACAATCAGCTGCTGAGTCGTGACCCACACTTTGTGAACCACTGATTTATTACTCGGTATAACTTTTAGTTACCAATAAAACTCATTCTCTTATTTTACGAGAGTCACTCATTAGAGCAATGGTAGAAATATTTTCAGAAAACTGGTCATTTTTAATAACAAGTATTTTAGCCCGTCGAACGACGGGTGGAATTTTATATTTTTTATAATTTTTTTTTTTGAAATAATGTGCACACAAAAACAAAATAGCCTTCCCAATATATCTTAATACATAACTCCAATAGATAACAGACGGCCATTAAAGTCAGCTGTCAACAGCGAATGATGAACGGCAACTCAAACTACAACCAGTCTGCTTACTGATAGAATCACTAACGTTTAAATAAAGCTTTTTGTTCCGTCAAGTAGTTTTCATATCGTGCGGTGTATGCGTTGTAACACTGTCTTCATCGCAGGTAGTTTTCATATGACAACGGTGTTACAACGCATACACCGAACGATTTGAAAACTACCCGAGGGAACAAAACACACGCTGTATATGATAGCCACACTCTTATCCTCTTCCGGGTCGAAAACAAGTCACGTGACCGGTTAGGTCGGAAGCAAGTCACGTGATTACTTTATCAAATACTATTGGTGGAACAGAAACACACACCTGATTTGAAAAAAAAAATTAAAATGATTTGTCCTTATACCCTGTTTAGTATCTATTGCTGCATCTTGTGATTATTATATTTTTCATTATTATTATATTGTACATTGGTGATGTTTTGTTTTTGAATTAGTTAACTGTTAGTATAAATTCTCAATAACAATTCTCTATATTAATTCTCTATATTAATTCTCTATAACTATTCTCAATAACAATTCTCTATATTAATTCTCTATATTAATTCTCTATAACTATTCTCAATAACAATTCTCTATATTAATTCTCTATATTAATTCTCTATAACTATTCTCAATAACAATTCTCTATATTAATTCTCTATAAATATTCTGAATAACAATTCTCTATATTAATTCTCTATAACTATTCTCAATAACAATTCTCTATATTAATTCTCTATAACTATTCTCAATAACAATTCTCTATATTAATTCTCTATAACTATTCTCAATAACAATTCTCTATATTAATTCTCTATAACTATTCTCAATAACAATTCTCTATATTAATTCTCTATAACTATTCTCAATAACAATTCTCTATATTAATTCTCTATAACTATTCTCAATAACAATTCTCTATATTAATTCTCTATAACTATTCTCAATAACAATTCTCTATATTAATTCTATATATTAATTCTCTATAACTATTCTCAATAACAATTCTCTATATTAATTCTCTATAACTATTCTCAATACCAATTCTCTATATTAATTCTCTATAACTATTCTCAATAACAATTCTCTATTTTAATTCTCTATAACTATTCTCTATAACAATTCTCTATATTAATTCTCTATAACTATTCTCAATAACAATTCTCTATATTAATTCTCTATATTAATTCTCTATAACTATTCTCAATAACAATTCTCTATATTAATTCTCCATATTAATTCTCAATAACAATTCTCTATATTAATTCTCTATAACTATTCTCTATAACTATTCTCAATAACAATTCTCTATATTAATTCTCTATAACTATTCTCTATAACAATTCTCTATATTAATTCTCTATAACTATTCTCAATAACAATTCTCTATATTAATTCTCTATAACAATTCTCTATAACTATTCTCTATATTTATTCTCTATATTAATTCTCCCTATAACTATTCTCTAACCAACAATTCTCTATATTAATTCTCTATATTAATTCTCTATAACTATTCTCTATAACAATTCTCTATATTTATTCTCTATAACTATTCTCAATAACAATTCTCTATATTAATTCTCTATAACTATTCTCTATAACAATTCTCTTATATTTATTCCTCTATATTAATTCTCTATAACTATTCTCAATAACAATTCTCTATATTAATTCTCTATATTAATTCTCTATAACTATTCTCTATAACAATTCCTCTATGTTTATTCTCTATAACTTATTCTCAATAACAATTCTCTATATTAATTCTCTATAACTATTCTCTATAACCAATTCTCTATATTAATTCTCTATAACTATTCTCAATAACAATTCTCTATATTAATTCTCTATATTAATTCTCTATAACTATTCTCAATAACAATTCTCTATATTAATTCTCCATATTAATTCTCAATAACAATTCTCTATATTAATTCTCTATAACTATTCTCTATAACTATTCTCAATAACAATTCTCTATATTAATTCTCTATAACTATTCTCTATAACAATTCTCTATATTAATTCTCTATAACTATTCTCAATAACAATTCTCTATATTAATTCTCTATAACAATTCTCTATAACTATTCTCTATATTTATTCTCTATATTAATTCTCTATAACTATTCTCAATAACAATTCTCTATATTAATTCTCTATATTAGTTACTATAACTATTCTCTATAACAATTCTCTATATTTATTCTCTATAACTATTCTCAATAACAATTCTCTATATTAATTCTCTATAACTATTTCTCTCTATAACAATTCTCTATATTTATTCTCTATATTAATTACTCTATATAACTAATTTCTCAATAACAAATTCTCTATATTAATTCTCTATATTAATTCTCTATACTTATTCTCTATAACAATTCTCTATATTTATTCTCTATAACTATTCTCAATAACAATTCTCTATATTAATTCTCTATAACTATTCTCTATAACAATTCTCTATATTTATTCTCTATAACTATTCTCAATAGCTCAATTCTCTATATTAATTCTCTATAACAATTCTCTATAACTTATTCTCTAATAACAATTCTCTATTTTCTCTATAACTATTCTCAATAACAATTCTCTTATATTAATTCTCTATATTAATTCTCTACCTTAACTTTATTCTCTATAACAATTCTCTATATTTATTCTCTATAACTATTCTCAATAACAATTCTCTATATTAATTCTCTATAACTATTCTCTATAACAATTCTCTATATTTATTCTCTATAACTATTCTCAATAACAATTCTCTCTATATTAATTCTCTATAACAATTCTCTATATAACAATTCTCTATATTTATTCTCTACCACCAACTATTCTTAATAACAATTCTCTATATTTATTCTCTATAACTATTCTACCATAACAATTCTCTATATTCATTCTACTATAACTATTCTCAATAACAATTCTCTACATTAATTCTCTATAACTTCATTCTCCTATAACGATTCTCTACATCTATTCTCTATAACTATTCTCAATAACAATTCTCTATAACAATTCTCTATAACAATTCTCTATAACTATTCTCTATATGTCACCTTCTATATAACAAAATCTCTATAACTATTCTCAATAACAATTCTCTATAACAATTCTCTACAACTATTCTCAATAACAATTCTCTATAACTATTCTCTATAACAATTCTCTATAACAAATCTCTATAACTATTCTCAGTAACAATTCTCTATAACAATACTCTATAACTTCTATTCTCAATAACAATTCTCTATAACTATTCTCTATAACAATTCTCTATAACAAATCTCTATAACTATTTACTCTGTAAACAAGACGAGAATGGCAATTTAGCTTCAGAAATGCGCTTGCCTCCCACTCCCCTCCCTTTTTCTTTTTCCTTCCTAAAAAAATATACTCCGTTTAAAATATAAATTTATAAAAAAGTTCTGATTTCGGGAAAATCCTTTAGAAAGTTTCTGTGAGGACTGAAAACTTGATGTTTTACTTCTGGTGGAGGATCAAGCTTTAAAGTTTATTACTAGTGCCTGCAGTGGATGTCCACCCCCCTTCCCCCGTGATCCATCCGCTGGTTAGTGGCAGACGATAAGACAACTTGGCAAATTGGCCGCAAAAAAAAAATGGAGGGAGATTTATGGTTCCGGTGATTGATGAATTTATTTTTCTTGCTGGCGGTCCTATTCAAGAGGGGCAGGGGTGGATTTAAGGGCGGGCGCAGAGAGGCGTACGCCCAGAGTTGCCGAGTATTTAGGGTCCCAACAAAACTCAATTCAAAACCTTTTTGATGAGTCTCTCTTTCTCTTAAGGGCCCAATATATTTACTGCGCCACCGGGGCTACTCGAACGTCAACATTAGTCCTCCCCTAGGGGAGGGGCATTTCAGAACAATCAAATTGTGTCAGAAAAATGACATCTTATATGGGTGATGCGATGTTTATTTATTACAAGTATTGATTGGATATACAGAAGAGTTATTGTAATGTCAAATTAATAATATTCATTTTTTGCTGAACAGACTAGTTCAGAGATGGCGCAATTCACGAAAGGCGTGCCACATATAGCAGGTCAGAGCATGACTAGCACATATAAACAACATTAGATTATCCTTCAAATCTTTAACATAGAAAAATTGCTCTACAGGTCTCTGGTAGGGAGTCCAGCGCTAACAATAGAAGTATGAAATGTTTAGTTTTTAAAAATGGCATCATTAGTTAAGATAAATTTGTAATTTAATTCGAGCTTTGTAATAAAGTCAAAACAAAAAAACCATAGTTCTCCAAACAAATCAAGGGATGTCACTGTTACTCCCTATTGTATGGTACTATGTCAGTATTTTATTATACATGTGTATGGTACTATGTCACTGTTACATTATACATGTGTGTGGTACTATGTCACTGTTACATTATACATGTGTATGGTACTATGTCACTGTCACATTATACATGTGTATGGTACTATGTCACTGTCACATTATACATGTGTATAGTACTATGTCACTGTCACATTATACATGTGTATGAGTACTATAAAAACGCGCAAAGAATGGCATTTCAGTAAGTTATTTTTTTAAATTTGGTTTTTCCAGTCTGCCATTTCTGCTAAAAATCCATAATATATTTGATACATGGGTTGTTGTTGTTTATAGCCTTTCATTGATATACTTTACATACTCTCCTCT
>JAGDYQ010000142.1:1446873-1483101 GCA_021962125.1 Bulinus truncatus | reverse complement strand
ACGTATGTCGTAGTTTTAACAACGTATATTGTTTACACAAGGTATAACAATCAGTTTATTTTTGTAATGTTGGATATTACACAACGTATAACTATTTATTTTTTGTCTTGAATAGGACTTAAAAAGAAACCCCCCTCTCTCCTTTCAAGGAAGTCGATGCTAGTCTTAGTATTTTAGCATATAATTTTAGAAATTGTGGAACACAGATGGTCAATTAGTTTTAAAAAAAAAAAACATGCTCTGCATTGTCAGCATGAGATGGGCGCTGAATGAAAGTAGCGAAATATAGCGGTTAAATGTAGTGGTCAAATGTAGCTCAATGTAGTGACCAAATGTAGTGGCCCAATGTAGTAGCCAAATGTAATGGCCAAAATGTGGTGGCCAAACGTAGTGGCCAAATGTGATAGACAATTCCCTGCCCCTGTAATTGGAATACGGAGTCACCAAATGCAGTATTTATGACTCTTAGTGGCCAAATGAGAAATTGCTAATGTGATGGCATAATTTAAAGAGTGACCAAATGTAGTAGTCAAAGAAATTGCTTAGTAGCCAATCAGCCAAGTCTACCATTTATTATAGAGGGGACAGATGGATGGTATGATCTCCGGCGAGGACCAATGGATATTTCAGGTCATGGCTTAAGTCCCCGCTATGACGTGGTGCCTCAATAGCCCATTGCACTATCTGCTATGGTGGAGATGAAAGAGGGACCATAAAACCGTCAAATTGAGAGTGGGTTCGTAGGATATAACAGATTTCATTTCATCCTTACAGGGACATCCACACTTGATTACTCTGAACACCTTTCTATGGTTATATTAATGAAACAATCAATGATCTAATTTTCAATGAAATCATCTTCCAAGAACCATCTTCCCAAGAATGTCTTCCAAGAATATCCTTCAAGAACTCATCTTAAGAACTCATCTTCCAAGAACTCATCTTCCAAGAACTCATCTTCCAAGAACTCATCTTCCAAGAACTCATTTTCAAGAACTCATTTTTCCAAGAACTCATCTTCAGGAACCTATCTTCCAAGTACTAATGATTAGTCTTTGTGTTAAAATAAAATTTGTATAGCTATTTAATCAATAAAGTTGTTTGATCATCAATATATTTCACTTAGTCATACCGGGGAAGTAAGGAAAAATAAAAAAAAAATAAACAGAAGAAACAAATATCCCTCTCGAGATAGTAAGAGAAATCCTGCAGACGTGGTTCTGTGACATGTGCCTGCTGCCATGACATCGTGGATGACAGACTTGGCTGACGTACGGCCCGTGGAGAGACAAATATGTACTCACCTTCTCCGTTAACTAAGACGGTTTTTTTTTTCAAATCCCAGATTACCCCCCCTCCTCCCTCCTCTACAACCATCTAACTTATCCAACCTTACTACCCTTTCCCCCAAATGCTTGACTGAGTTTTGAGCCATGGCAGAACAAATAGCCGTGCAGATAGACACGCACCACCTGTTCCGCCTCCCCTCCCCCCCCCCCCTACCCTGGTCTATAGTTTATTTCAATCAGACGATTCTTAAATAACTGCTACTTACACGTAGCTTACCTCTTTGTATCTATAATAACTTACTACCATAGCTGCCTTGTATCTATAATGACTTACTACACAGCTGCTTGTATCTATAATGACTTACTACCACAGCTGCTTGTGTCTATAATGACTTACTACCACAGCTGCTTGTATCTACAATGACTTACTACCACAGCTACTTGTATCTATAATGATTTACTACCACATCTACTTGCAACTATAATGACTTACTATCTCAGCTACTTGTAGCTATAATGACTTACTACCAAAGCTACTTGTATCTATAAAGACTTACTATCACAGCTACTTGTATCTATAATGACTTACTATCACAGCTACTTGTATCTATAAGAACTTACTAGCTCACTTACTTGTATCTATAAGGATAGACTAGCTCACCTACTTGTATCATTATCTCGTTTAAATGACAAGTGTCTAAATTCTGTTGAAAATAGTTTCTTCTCGCTGGCTCACATGGTGGATGTACAAATAGATGCAGAGACCTGCAGTCAGACCAACCCACAAACCCAGAAAAAAAAAACACAGAATCAAAAATCTGTATCAAAAAGTCGGACCACATTGTAAAAATGACCGATAAAAGAAGAGAAAGAGATAAGATTGTATATTTTTCAATTTTTCCTGCATAATGTTGGCAGCATGAATATGGAATGCCGTGCAAAAGAGTAGCTATAGCAATATCCCTTTGTTTATAAAATAGAGGTACATATAGTGCAAAACAATATATGGTACACATTTTAACACCATCTAGTATTTTAAAAACGTGTGTACGAGTGAATATCTCGAGTAATATAATATGACCACTGAAATAAAAATGGTGTCTACTCGACGTAAAAGAAAAGTTAAATCATTTGTAAATAGATATTATTATTTTAATCAGAGTGTTTGTTTTGATTAGGTTGATCCAATCAAGTGTATATTCTCACTAACAAATTTACTTGGACAGTTAAAACTGAATTGCTGAAATTTAAACATAAAATAGCACCCCCCTCTTCCTTTCTGATTACGATACCTGGAGCCACTTGAAGTCCGTAGCAACTTGATCCAGTGAACAGGTCTTAAATAACTCGATATCAGCGCCTCATAGTGCCTCTCATACTGACTGAACAAAACGCCCTTCTCTTTCAACGGAGGGTCTGCCCTGACATTTCAACTCACCCTCCCTCCTACCCTTGCTGCCCCCTCCTTCCTTTATGTTTTATTTATCCCCCCTCCTCCCACTTCCCCAGGACCTCCACCCTCCTGTGTCCGTGACATTTTGCTAAAAGATTCCAGCACGTTAAAAATTGTGCCAAAAAAATCTCTAGTTGGCTACACTGAAAGAATATGCTCCTGGCTCCTGCACTCACGACTTGTGTGGGCCACGTGGGTCCATAGCGGAAACTTACGCACGTGCAAGCACGTGGGGAGGGGGCTGGGCGGTGTTTGAGATGAAATGGGGTTTGAAGTGGGGAAAATTGTCAATTAATTTCACCAAAGATTTGTGATTGGTTTTTAATTGATGTGGTAAGCAGGTCAGAGTTCTCGACCTAGTTTATAATTTTTTAATGTGATTCTTTAGTTTTTTTCCTTGAAGTGAAACAATGGTAAATACCTAGTGAAGATTGGAAAGAGGGAGTAAGAGATGATTGCTGGTTATCAAGGCATAAAAAATTGACGTTTACGTAAATATAACATTACATTACGTTTTATATGAACATTTTGAAGTGTCTTTGACCAGTAGAATAAAAAGAGACTGAAGTTAGGGTAGGGTGGGGAGAGACTATCAGAGGAGTGTATGTAAAGTATATCAATGGAGAGATTGTCAGGCAGACTGGATTTGATCAATTTCAAAAAAAAAAAAAAATTACTGAAATGCCATCTTTGCGCGTTTTCATAGTACTATACACATGTATAAATAACATTGTGCATATTATTATACACATGTATAATGTGACAGTGACATAATACTATACACATGTATAATGTGACAGTGACATAATACTATACACATGTATAATGTAACAGTGACATAGTATTATATACACATGTATAATGTGACAGTGACATAGTCCTATACACATGTATAATGTGACAGTGACATAGTACTATACACATGTATAATGAGACAATGACATAGTACTATACACATGTATAATGAAACAATGACATAGCACTATACACATGTATAATGTAACAGTGACATAGCACTATACACATGTATAATGACACAGTGACACCTTTTTATAACATATTATAATGAGACAGTGACATAGCACTATACACATGTATAATGTGACAGTGACATAGCACTATACATGTATAATGTGACAGTGACATAGCACTATACACATGCATAATATGTGACAGTGACATAGCACTATACACATACCATAATGTGACAGTGACATAGCACTACACATGCATGTGACAAGTGACATAGCACTATACACATGCATAATGTGACAGTGACATAGCACTATACACATGCATAATGTGACAGTGACATAGCCTTATACACATGCATAATGTGACAGTGACATAGCACTATACACATGCATAATGTGACAGTGACATAGCACTATACACAAAATGTATGCATAATGTGACAGTGACATAGCATACACTATATACACATGCATAATGTGACAGTGACATAGCACTATACACATGCATAATGTGACAGTGACATAGCACTATACATGATATTTAATAATAACTATACATGCATAATGTGACAATTGACATAGCACTATACACTGCATAATGTGACAGTGACATAGCACTATACATCATGCATAATGTGGCAGTGACATAGCACTACACCTATATGACATTACATAATGTGACAGTGACATAGCACTATACACATGCATAATGTGACAGTGACATAGCACTATACACGTGCATAATGTGACAGTGACACTCAACACTATACACATGCATAATGTGACAGTGACATAGCACTATACACATGCATAATGTGACAGTGACATAGCACTATACACATCATAATGTGACAGTGACATAGCACTATACACATGCATAATGTGACAGTGACATAGCACTATACACATGCATAATGTGACAGTGACATAGCACTATACACATGCATAATGTGACAGTGACAGACATAGCACTATACACATGCATAATGTGACAGTGACATAACACTATACACATGCATAATGTAAAAGACAGTGCATAATAGACAGTGACATAGCACTATACACATGCATAATGTGACAGTGACATAGCACTATACACATGCATAATGTGACAGTGACATAGCACTATACACATGCATAATGTGACAGTGACATAGCACTATACACATGCATAATGTGACAGTGACATAGCACTATACACATGCATAATGTGACAGTGACATAGCACTATACACATGCATAATGTGACAGTGACATAGCACTATACACATGCATAATGTGACAGTGACATAGCACTATACACATGCATAATGTGACAGTGACATAGCACTATACACATGCAAATGTGACAGTGACATAGCACTATACACATGCATAATGTGACAGTGACATAGCACTATACACATGCATAATGTGACAGTGACATAGCACTTAAAAATATAGCACTATACACATGCATAATGTGACAGTGACATAACATACTATACACATGCATAATGTGACAGTGACATAGCACTATACACATGCATAATGTGACAGTGACATAGCACTATACACATGCATAATGTGACAGTGACATAGCACTATACACTGCATAATGTGACAGTGACATAGCACTATACACATGCATAATGTGACAGTGACATAGCTTTATACACATGCATAATGTGACAGTGACATAGCACTAACACATGCATAATGTAGGACAGTGACATAGCACTATACACATGCATAATGTGACAGTGACATAGCACCATACACATGTATAATGTAACAGTGACATAGCACCACACATGTATAATGTAACAATGACATCCCCGTGACCGGAGAACTATGGTAATCAATTTTTTGACTTTATTTCAAGCTCGGATTAAATTACAAATTATTTTAACTAATGAAAGCCATTTTAAAAAACTCAAACAGTTTAACTTCTATTGTTAGCGCTGGACTCAATTAGACCGCTAGAGAAATTTCTCTATGATAAAGACTTGAAGGATAATCTAATGTTGTTTATATGTGTTTTAAATGTGCTCTGACCTGCCATATGTGGCACGCCTTTCGTGAATTGCGCTATCTCGGAACAAGTCTATTGCAAAATGAATATTATTAATTTGACATTGCAATAACTCTTCTTTATATCCAATCAATTCTTGTAAAAAATAAACATCAATCACCCATGTAGATGCCATTTTCGAACAATTTTGATTGGTCTGAAATGTGCCCAACCCGCAGGGAGACCAATGTCTGTTGAGGCTCTGGGTGTGTAAATATATTGAACCCTTTCGAGAAAGAGATTCATCAGCGGGGTATTTGAATAGAGCTTTCGATGGGCCTCCCGGAAACACCGAAAATGTGATTAGGCTACCGCTGCAGCGTTCAATCACAACCACACCCTGCCCTGACGAAAATCGCCGCATGGAAAATAAATTCATCAATTCCGGAACTATAAATCTCCCTGCCATAAAAATGGGTAATTTGCTAAAAGATGTCTTATCGCCCGCTACCAACCAAAGGGTGACCTGGTTAACGCACTGTAAACTCGGGCAATAAACCGTAAAGAGTTCATCCTTGACCTAGAAAAAACATCTTGTTTCAGTCCTTTGAAACTTTTTCTAGTACTTTTCCCAAAATCCGAACTTTTTAAAAAATTATATTTTAAACTAGGCTTATAGTTGTTTTTGCGCGGAGGCTGGAGCATTTAAATAAATCAAATATCGTCTTGTTTAGACACTACAGAGAATAGTTAGTGAAGAATAATATATAAACAAAGGTGGTAGAGAATAAATATAGATAACAGTTTATATATCAGTTATAGAGCAAATAGTTGCTAGGGGCAGAGAATTGTTAATAGAGAATGGTTTATGAGAATCATAATGGAGAATTGTTGAAAATAAAACTGATACAAATAGTTAAGACCATAATCGAAAAACAAACATCAACAATGCATAATGATATAATAATAATGAAAAAATAATAATCACAAGATGTAGCTAAATAAATACTAGTTAGGGGGAAATTTAACGCCATTTAATTTATTTTTCTCAAATCAAGCGTGTCTTTCTGTTCCACCAATGGGTATTTTCTGATAAAGTAATCATTTGACTTAGTCCCGACCCAACTGATCACGTGACTTGCTTAATATCCGGCGTGACAAGATGTAGACATACCCTGTGTGTGTTTTATCTCTTCTGGTAGTTTCCATATCACCGTTTATCGTTAAAACACCGTGTCATATGAAAATCACCGCCGCGATGAAGACAAGCGCAATATAAACCGCATACTTGCACGAGCAGGAAAACCAACGCTGATGGAACAAAAAACTTTATTTATACGTTAATAATTCTACCAGCATAATGTTAGTAGTTTTTGAGTTGCCGTTCATCACCCGCTCAATTTGCTTTACTTGCTGACAGCCAGAGCTTAATTTGTCACATGTTTTTTGAGCTTTAATTGCTGGCCGACAGCCAGAGAGTTTAATCATCGAGCTGTTGACAACATTTCAACTGGCTGTTTGACAAACTGAGCCGAATCGTTGTAACAGCCGAGTTTAACGGTCGTTGACAGCCAGGAGTTTAACGCTGGCATTGCGTTTTGGATTGAGCCTTTGCTGCTCCAAAATGGCCGTCTGTTATTCATTATTTATTATGTATTAAGATATATAGGGAAGCGCCATTTTTTTCTTACTGTGTGAACATTATTTAAAAAAAATTATAAAAGTAACATAAAATTCCACCCTGCCGTTCGACGGGCCAAAAATACTTGTTACTAAAAATGACCAGTTTTCCTGAAAATATTTCATACAATTGCCCTAATGACTGACTCATGTAAAACAAGAGAATAAGTTTTATTGGTGAATCCTCAAAGTTATACCGAGGAATAAATCATCAAGTCACGTAAATCGTGGGTCACGACTCAAATGTAAATACTGTAAGTGGGTCACGACCTCAACAGCATAATGTAAGTGGGTCACGACTCAACAGCAGATTGCGTAAGTGGGTAACGAAACAAAGAATGTAAGTGGTACACGAACTTAACCAGCAAAATGTAAGTGGGTCACGTTTAATCAACAGCAGATTGAAAGTGGGTCACAGACTCAACAGCAGATTGTAAGTGGGTCAATTAGAAATTGCAATAATTACTTAATTGTAGAACATTACTTTATTTGTTTGCACGTGGTTCTCTTAATAGACCGCAAATCGGAAAAGTTTGAGAAGCACTGCAAACTAATCATCTCTACGTCTATACTTGACTTGATATTTCAGTCTTGGACTGTCCACTTTTAGATGGACAAATACCTGGATCTTTCTTATATGCGTCACTTCCGATTAACGACCTTCTCCGTCCCACCATTTTTTTCCTTTGACCCATCATTCCCCCATCTTGTCATTCGACCCCACTACCAGCAACTTTTCTTTGACCCATCATTCCCCCATCTTGTCATTCGACCCCCACTACCAGCAACTTTTCTTTGACCCATCATTCCCCCATCTTTTCATTCGACCCCACTACCAGCAACTTTTCTTTGACCCATCAGTCCCCTATCTTTTCATTCGACTCCATTACCAGCAACTTTCCTTTGACCCATCATTCTCCAATCTTTTCATTCGACCCCCACTACCAGCAACTTTTCTTTGACCCATCATTCCCATATATCTTTTCTCTAAGACCCCCAATTCCCCCATCCTTTCTTAGGACGCAATTTATGTGGTCGTTGATTTGTATACTGCCACTATATTACAATTTAATATTGAAATATTTTATTTCATTATTATTTTTTTATTTGAAATTTATGTTCGAATAAGGTACACTTATACATCATCGCAAAGCTTATATATAGCAGGCAGAGTTAAAGTTGACTTAAATTATCAGACAAATGTTTGTGTGTTATTTTAGATCAAGGATGTTTTGAACATAGCCACGTGATTGTACAGCCATGAAGATAAGTGAAAGAAGCGAAAGCTGCGGCGTGTTTCTATTGGCTGTTGGTTTCTTTCCTAAATGTTATCTCTCTGGTATGTTTGTGTGCATCTCTTATTGAATTAATACCTAAATGATTCAAGTGGTCTAGTGGAAATGCAATAAAAATAATTGTTTTACTGTCTTACATTTAAGTTATATGTTAAATCTAGCCAACACAGTGTTAGTTCAAAGGTCAAGTATTTTCTCACAGAAACCTCTCAACCCCTCCCATACCCCAACTTACCCGTAGAGCCAGACAGCAATTAAAATTAAATATGTCTTACCTCTATATTTCGGCGTGCTAAGACTTACTCACAAGTTTTTTTTTTTTTTAATCCGGTTTTAAATAAAAAAAAGGCAAAAATATCTAAGAAAATCAAGTGTGAAATACAATACATTTTTTAAAGCCAATAAATAGCCCGGCAGTTTTTGTAACACATTCAATAACGAGTGTACAAAGAGTCTGTCTCTCTCTATCTCTTTCTATCTCTTTGTCTCTTCCTCTCTCTCTTTATATATATATATATATATATATATATATATATATATTGGCGTGTGTGCTTTTTTATATATATATATATATATATATATGTGTGTGTTTATAAGTATAGACAGAGATATATATTGCGGTAATATTCGAGATGCGTCAATGAAACTCACGAGATTAAGTGGGACGTCTATGAAATCTCCTTCTGCTATGTCGTGCAGGTCTACAAACAACAAGGTCCCGAGACCATGGTCGAGTCAGAAAAAAGAAATACGGGAGTCGGGGAAAGAACAACAGACCTCCAGAATTGTTGCAAGTCTTATCCTTCTTACCTTCATCCCAATACCAAGAAATAAAAAAAAAAAATCCTTTTCGTGGGTTGGGGGAGGGGTAGAGGAGAAATAAAGGTCCTATCCAGTCGCATGCACACGGGTCAAATTTACGATTGTTACCATAAAGGTTTTTGTAACATTTCTGTCATGCTCCAAACACTCCCGCGCCCCGGCTATTGTCCCCACGTCAGTGGTACTAGTTTAGTGTTGTACGGTCCTGTATTCTGGAATCAACAGGGTGCCCTTGATCTTTTTGTCTGTTTGTACCTTCATGCCGACAAAATGTACTTCTTTTTTTTTTGCCTCTGCATTCCACTTTGCCACCATCGCCTTCTTCTTTCCATCCACTGTTATGCATCCTTTTTGTCTTCCAGTCGGCTTCATTAACGTGGTTAGAAATAGTTTTGCTTTTTGATGTCGGTGAACGTTCATATGAGGCCAGATGTGAAACACACGTGGCCAACATGTGTAGAAATATTACATGTCTTATGGATAGGGACCACGTCTGTACTTACTGAACACATGGGACCATAAGGTACATAAGTCTTTCACTGCCTACCACAACATCTTTGTGACATACATTCGAAACACCTTCACTCAGTTACTTGTTAGTGCTACAGTGGAATAACGGAGCAAACATTTGAAAAACAAATAACACGTAATTTCTTCAATCGTGTTCATAAAATATTATTGTGTCGTGCGCGCGCACACACACACACCCACACAATAATATCATGGCTTGAAATATACTTTCCTCTGTTTAAATTGAAACTTTCTCTCTCACTCACTCTCCATAAGTCCTTTCTCTCTCTCTCTCTCTCTCATTCCCTCTCCATCCTTCCCTCTCTTTACCTCGCCAACTCCTCCCTGTCTATTTCACTCTCACTTCTCTGTTCTTCTAACCCACCACTGTCTATGTTGGCCTATTTTATTTGTTCTTGTTGTTTGTACTTGGGTAGATAGCCCGTGACACGTGCTTAGAACAACTCCAGCACCCCCAGCCCCACCCCAGTCGGCCCTCCCTTGATGGTCAACAGTGATAATCTCAAGTCGCGTGGATCCACAGCACGGCCACCCCTGCACATACCCCCGCCCACACATACCTCCTCACAACGTTTGATGAAATGAGGGAGTCAGAGAAAAAGAAACACACAACAGTAGGTGAGTTAAGGAATGATGTATGCACTCACGATGTCTGCTCCATCTCTTCTCCCCCCCTTTCCACCAAAATAATATGAGTTCTTCACTTCACTCCCTACCACCCTCTTTACAAACACCTTGTTTGGAGAATCTAACTAAAAAGGGAGGTCTGGAATCAACGGGTTGTTTAGACACACGATCCATGAGGGTAGTTCAACAAGATGAGGAACTTACGATCTGTTCTAGAACAATGCTCCCAGTTTTTGTAATTCGCTAGTCTTCAAGTCAGAAGGCGGTAATGGAAGTATACGTCAGAAGGCGGGTAATGGGCGTATACGTCAGAAGGCGGGTAATGGAAGTATACGTCAGAAGGCGGGTAATGGAAGTATACGTCAGAAGGCGGGTAATGGAAGTATACGTCAGAAGGCGGGTAATGGAAGTATACGTCAGAAGGAGGGTAATGGAAGTATACGCTAGAAGGCGGTACGGAAGTATACGTCAGAAGGCGGTAATGGAAGCATACGTCAGAAGGCGGGCAATGGAAGTATACGTCAGAAGGCGGGTAATGGAAGTATACGTCAGAAGGCGGGTAATGGAAGTATACGTCAGAAGGCGGGTAATGAAGGTTACGTCAGAAGGCGGTAATGGAACATACGTCAGAAGGCGGTACGGGCGTATACGTCAGAAGGCGGGTAATGGAAGTATACTGGTAAGTCAGAAGGGAGGGTAATGGAAGTATTGCTTTTTTCAACTTCAACTTTTCAAAACATTTAAATTTAACATAGCAATCACTTTCTTCTCCAATCAAATATAGTTGAAAGTTAAATGACAAGTATTAAATCACTTTCTTCTCCAATCAAATATAGTTGAAAGTTAAATGACAAGTATTAAATCACTTTCTTCTCCAATCAAATATAGTTGAAAGTTAAATGACAAGTATTAAGTCCAACCTTGTTGATAAACACGCAAGTTTTTTTTTTCAAACTTAGAATTTAGTTTCGCACTTAATGTGTGTCTTCAAAGTTGGAAATGAGCATCATTAGCGGGTAGTGTCATTAGCGGGGCCTAGGGTAAATGTCATTAGCGGAGCCTAGGGTGTCATTAGCGGTCACAAAGGTAAGTGTCAGTTTAGTGGGCCTAGGATAAGTGTTTTTAGTTGGGCCTAGAGTGTCATTAGCGGAGCCTAGGTTGTCATTAGCGGACACAAAGGTAAGGCTCATTAGCGGGCCTAGGATAAGTGTTTTTAGTTGGGCCTAGAGTGTCATTAGCGGAGCCTAGGCTGTCATTAGCGGGCACAAAGGTGGGGTGTCATTAGCGAGGCCTAGGGTAAGTGCCGCTGCCATGGAGCCTAGGGTGTCATTAGCGGGCACAAAGGTAAGTGTCATTAGCAGGGCGTAGGGTAAGTGTCATTAGCGTGGCCCAAGGGTAAGTTTCTTTAGCGTGACCTGTCGTGTCAGCGGGAGATAGGGTTAGTGTCATATTACTGCTCATGACATATGCCGAGCCTGATAAACGTATGTTGTTCAGTTAGGTCGCAAAATATACATTTCAAACAAGAAGCCGGGTGGGCGTGAGACGGTCGTAACTGCTATACGGATAAAGAAAACCATATCTGTATAAGTATATTAGTTTCATTTAGTTTCTCCTGTTTGAATGAATGAGGGGGTCAAGCTAAGATGGTGGAACGGGGAAGGTCGTTAATCCGGAAGTGACGTATATACAGAAATCAAATATCCGGGTACTTATGATTACGTCCTACAAGGAGACTCACTTTGCGAAGAAAGAAAATAATGGAAAAAAGAATGCAGTACATAAGAGAGTAGATGAGGTCAGGACTTTAGTTCTAGCCACTAGTCTGTGTTTCCTCTACGTCACTGGACGTCTTCATATCTTATCTTCTGTACGTCATCAGAACTATAATTTTAGCTGAGGGACCTGCTCCTTTAAATCTTCAACATTTAAAGTTAAAAAAACAACTCACTGAAGTGACAATCTGAAACTGATAAATGTGACGTCATCTTATACCCGGGGTGCGCCTTGGCCTCAATAATTTTTTTTTTAATGTATTCAAAGTAAACTCTTTATTGTTCTAAAAGTATTTTGTAACAAATTATATTCAAAGTAAACTCTTTATTGTTCTAAAAGTATTTTGTAACAAATTATATTCAAAGTAAACTCTTCATTGTTCTGAATGTATTTTGTAACAAGTTATATTCAAAAAACACTTTATTGTTCTAAATGTATTTTGTAACAAGTTATATTCAAAAAACTCTTTATTGTTCTAAAAGTATTTTATAACAAGTTATATTAAAAAAACTCTTTATTGTTCTAAAAGAATTTTATAACAAGTTATATTCAAAGTAAACTCTTTATTGTTCTTAAAGTATTTTGTAACAAATTATGTTCAAAGTAAACTCTTTATTGTTCTAAATGTATTTTGTCACCAATTATATTCAAAGTGAACTCTTTATTGTTCTAAAAGTATTTTTATAACAAATTATCTTCAAAGTAAACTCTTTATTGTTCTAAAAGTATTTTGTAACAAATGATATTCAAAGTAAACTCTTTATTGTTCTAAAAGTATTTTGTAACAAATTATCATCTTCATCAGTCTCGCTCGTGTGCTTTTGTTTTCAATTACTTTAGAACTAAAGAAAGACAAGGATAAGTTATGACCAATGTGCCGCATTGATTGATTTAGGCATTCAATATTTCATCAGGGGAGGTAACGCATGAGGTAGATCAGAGTTGCATTCCAGTTTGTTATGTAGTCAAATAAAATACTTTAAAACGACGCTCCTTAGACGATGTGTCCGGTCTTTGTGAAATAAAAGTAATTTCATAAACATAAAAATGTCTCAACGGGAGCAGATCACAGCACAACGAAGAGCCACATGTATTTATGACATGGCTCTTTGAACTCTATCTCTTCCCTTCCTACGGCATTAGGCTATGGGATAAACCAACCTTCATTAGGCTATGGGATAAACCAACCTTCATTAGGCTATGGGATAAACCAACCTTCATTAGGCTATGAAATAAACCAACCTTCATTAGGCTATGGGATAAACCAACCTTCATTAGGCTATGGGATAAACCAACCTTCATTAGGCTATGGGATAAACCAACCTTCATTAGGCTATGAAATAAACCAACCTTCATTAGGCTATGGGATAAACCAACCTTCATTAGGCTATGGGATAAACCAACCTTCATTAGGCTATGGGATAAACCAACCTTCATTAGGCTATGGGATAAACCAACCTTCATTAGGCTATGGGATAAACCAACCTTCAGTAGGCTATGAAATAAACCAACCTTTCATTAGGCTATGGGATAAACCAACCTTCATTAGGCTACGGGATAAACCAACCTTCATTAGGCTATGGGATAAACCAACCTTCATTGGGCTACGGGACAAACCAACCTTCATTAGGCTATGGGATAAACCAACCTTCATTAGGCTATGGGATAAACCAACCTTCATTAGGCTATGGGATAAACCAACCTTCATTAGACTATGGGATAAACCAACCTTCATTAGGCTATATATACACAAATGGACCGACATATTGATAAAATGTCATCTAGACATTCAGATTTATATAGAAGACAGATAAATAAATAGTATACAGAGACAAAATCGAATAAACTGTTTTATCACAGCACACACACACACACACAGACGCTTGTGTCCCCCCCACCCACCCACCACCACATAGACGTGGCTCTACAACACCTGCATGTGTTCAACGGAGGGATCGAGGTGAGTTTCCCAGCGGTGCTCGCCACGTGGGGTCCCAGCACGTGCTAATTTGAGATCCTGTGCCTTCTCTTGGGACTCGGGAGTTTTTTTTTGACACTTTCCCAGCGCCCTCCCTACACCACAGCGCTCTGCCACACTTCACCAAGTCATATTTCTCACAGTCATTTTCTCAAGATTGCGTGAGTTACTCCCCTTCATTGACAGAGTGACGACTTCTTTGTAAAAAATAAATTAACACTTTAACGACAATCAAAAATATAGAATCAATGCTTTTGTGAAGAGACAGAACTTCAAATTGATTCATATATTACTGGCTTTCATTTACATTTAGTATTCTTCTACATCAATTTTCACCAATTCACTTCCATTTCTTTTTCTTTTTGCGTACTGCAAATATGTCCATAGGTCAAAAAAGAGTTCATAAAATGCAAAATGGATATTTATACGTTGACAAAAGAAATAAAAAAAAAACTTTCACAATGTGACTTGACATCTATTAAAGTGTCGTCTATGTATCACCATAGTAACCGAGGTTGTATTGGTATACAAATATTTGACTAGCTGGAATCTGAACCAGTAACCTGCACCATATTGATTGGGGCGATAACAGCATAGCCATCTACATTGTTAAGTTTAAATTGACTCTCGGATTTCTTCCTTTCTCTCTCTCACTGCCTCTTTCTGTCTCTCTCATCCTCTTTAGTCTATCTCGGACTCTCTTTCCATTTTCATATTCTTCCTTCCTTTTATTCTCTCTTCCACATCTCTTATATTTCTCCCCCACCACCCTCTTAATCTCTACTTTCTTCTCTATCCACCCATCTATCCACTACCCACCAAATCTATCCACTATCCACCCATCTATCCAATATCCAACCATCCATTATCCACCCATCCACTATCCATCTCATCAACTATCAACATCCATCCACTATCCATCCATCAACTATACCACCAACCTATCCACTACCCAACTTCATCTATCCAATATCCATCCATCCAATATCCAACCATCTATCCACCCATCCACTATCCAACCATCTATCCACTTATCTATCCATAATCCAACCATTTATCCACTATCTCAACCATCTATCCACTACCCACCTTCATCCACAATATCCAACCTAATCTATCCACTACCCACCTATTCATCCACTACCCATCAATCTATTCACTACCTACCCATCCACTATCCAACCATCTATTCACTACCTCACCCATCCAATATCTAACCATCTATCCACTACCCACTCATCTATCAACACTTCACTGCTCGTCTTCTTTAACCCCCATGTTTGGCCCCACCCACTTTGACGTCATATCGCTGACATCACAGCACGAGCGAGATACCAATTTGTCAAAACTCGCACAACGTGTTCCAATTAAATGATGTGCAAATATGGAAGTTGTATGTGTGTGTGTTTACGTGCTGTATGTGTGTACGTGTTGTATGTGTTGTATGTGTGCACGTGTTGTATGTGTGTGACATGTTGTAAGTGGGTACGAGTTCTATGTGTGTACGTGTTGTATGTGTGAAGGTGTTGTATGTGCTTATGTGTTTGTATGTGTGTACGTGTGTATGTGGGTACGTGAAGAATGTGTATACGTGTAGTAAGTGCCGTATGCATGTACATGCTGTATAAATGTACGTGTTGTATGTACGTATGTGTTTGTGTGAACGCAATGTATGTGTGCACGTGCTGTATGTGTGTACGTGTTGTATGTGTGCAGGTGGGTACAATGTCGTAGGGGTGTACGTGGTGTAAGTGATGTATGTGTGTACAGTGTTATTTGTGTGTACGTGGTGTATGTGTTGTAAGATGTATACATATCGAATGTGTGTACGAGTTTGTATGTGTGTATGACTTGTATGTGTGTACGTGTTGTATGTCGCCAAGGTACGTACATATGTGGGTACGTACGTTAGGACATGTTATATGTGAGTACGTGTTGTATGTATGTACGTGTTGTATGTGCGTATGTGTATGCGTGTACGTATTGTGTGTCGTGTACGTGTTGTATGTGTGTACGTGTTGTATGTGTGCACGTGTGTACGTGCTTGTATGTGTGTACGTGGTGTATGTGTTGTATGTGTGTACGTTTCTTTGTGTAAATGTGTTGTATATGTGTTGTATGTGTTTACGTGTTGTACGATGTTGTATGTACTTGTATGTGTGTATGTGTTGTATGTGTCTACGTAGTTGTATGTGTTGTATGTGTGTACGTGTGCACGTGTTGTATGTGTGTATGTGTTGTATGTGTGTACGTGTTCTTTGTGTGCACGTGTTGTATGTGTTTTATGTAATTACGTGTTGTATGTGTCGTATGTGTACGTGTTGTATGTGTGTACGTGTTGTACGTGTGTACGTGCGGCACGTGTTGTATGTGTGTACGTGTTGTATATGTGTACATGTTGTATGTGTGTATCTGTTGTATGTGTGTATGTGTTTTATGTGTTGTATGTGTGTATGTGTTGTATGTATGTACGTGTTGTATGTGTGTATGTGTTGTATGTATGTACGTGTTGTATGTGTGTATGTGTTGTATGTATGTACGTGTTGTATGTGTGTAGAGTGTGGGAGGGGGGTAATGATAGGCAGTGCAGTTGTGGGTATTTGTATGTGTACTTGTGGGTGTATGTATGTGCAGTTCTGGATGTTGTATGTGTAGGTTGTGGGTATGTTGTATGTGCAGTTCTGTTGTATGTTGTATGTGTAGTTGTGGGTAAGGCTTGTATGTGTAGTTGTGGGTATGTTGTATGTGTAGTTGTGGGTATGTTGTATGTGCACTTATGGGTATGTTGTATGTGCAGTTGTGGGTATGTTGTATGCAGTTGTGGGTATGTTGTATGTGTAGTTATTGGGTATGTTGTATGTGCAGTTCTGGGTATGTTGTATGTGTAGTTGTGGGTATGTTTATGTTGTAGTTCTGGGTATGTTGTATGTGTAGTTGTGGGTATGTTGTATGTGTAGTTGTGGGTATGTTGTATGTGTAGTTGTGGGTATGTTGTATGTGCACTTATGGGTATGTTGTATGTGCAGTTGTGGGTATGTTGTATGTGCAGTTGTGGGTATGTTGTATGTGTAGCAAAGTTCACCAACTGTTTGGAGATCTATATAAAGAAATTACCTAACGTATATTGCTCGTTAATAGCTAGAACTACCCCTAGACCCCCCCTCGCCCTACCACCGTCATCTATCATGTTCATCAATTTTTTTAATACCTTATGACGTGACACGTAACCATGTAGGTGTCAAGTCAGCTTAAGAACAGTGCCCCCTCTCCCTCACCTCCCCTCTTTCCCCTCACCCCTCTCTCTCTTACTCACCTCCCTCTCTCAATCACCTCCCGAATCATACCCCTCCTACTGTGACAACCTCCGTTGGTGCACTGGGAAATTGGATTCTCCCCTCCTGGAAAATGTTCTATAATTGCCCCTGGCTCAATAAGGAGCGGTGGATACTGTCCTAATGGTCTACCCATGCAGTTAGCTGAGCTTAGACAAACACCGCTGGTACCAGACAACATCTCCGACTGAGTTCTTGATTCAATTTCAAAATAAAAAGAAAAAGAACTTTGCCTCCACGCAACTCGACTGAAGCAACTTTGTCAATAAAAACAAAAGGAAAGTGGATACATATTTTTTAAAAATCTTTACCAAGTCAGACAACTGACTAGGCTTGAATTGCTGTGAAAAATTGTTCTCTTTCATCTCTCTCTCTCTCTCTCTCTCTCTTTCTCTCTCTCTCTCTCTCTCTCTCTCTCTTTACAAACATATAAACATATACACAATTTTTCTTTCTATATTTCTCCCCCTTCTCTCTTTCCATCTATTCTCTTTCCTCTCATAGAAGCTGAAAGGCCCTAATTTACCAGTGTCGCACAGATAACAAAACGTGAGAGAAGCTAAAAAGATAAAGAAGATGATAACGTAGCTTGAGCCTGCTTCAGAAACCACAGACAGACTCTTTTTTTTACATTAAATTAATTTTTTCTTAAACTTTATAACGGGTCTCCTGTGTTTTGTTTCCCTTGGCCAATAGAAATGAAATATTTGATCTTCAGCGCGGTGATTAAAATGTCTGGTCAAATTTTTCTTTCTCACAGACAGCTATTGCCACATTGGCTGAGATACATTTGGACATTTATATAGAGCAGGGTCAATTGTAATAGCAGCGTCATCTGCCTATGTATTGGGCGAAATAAAGTCAGACATATTGACATTTGAATTGATGGGGTTTAGTTGTATGCCTGGCTATTTGACTGAGCCCAATCGAGCCCAGTCATCTCTATTCCCTATATTCAGCCCAATCGAGCCCAGTCATCTCTATTCCCTATATTCAGCCCAATCGAGCCCAGTCAACTCTATTTCCTATATTCAGCTCCAAACCAGCCCAGTCAACTCTATTCCCTATATTCAGCCCAATCGAGCCCAGTCATCTCTATTCCCTATATTCAGCCCAATCGAGCCCAGTCATCTCTATTCCCTATATTCAGCCCAATCGAGCCCAAACAAGCCCAGTCAACTTGGGTTTCCCTATATTCAGCCCAATCGAGCCCAGTCATCTCTATTCCCTATATTCAGCCCAATCGAGCCGAGTCATCTCTATTCCCTATATTCAGCCCAATCGAGCCCAGTCATCTCTATTCCCTATATTCAGCCCAATCAAGCCCAAACCAGCCCAGTCATCTCTACTTCTTATATTCAGCCCAATCGAATGCAGTCATCTCTATTCCCTATATTCAGCCCAATCGAGCCCAGTCATCTCTATTCCCTATATTCAGTCCAATCGAGCCCAGTCATCTCTATTTCCTATATTCAGCCCAATCGAGCCCAGTCATCTCTATTTCCTATATTCAGCCAACCCGAGCCGAGTCATCTCTATTCCCTATATTCAGCCCAATCCAGCCCAGTCATCTCTATTAAGCTCAACGCTGAGGTAACAAGGCCGATCACTCGCTGAAGTCATAGAACAACAGTGCTCGAATTCTATCTACGCGATTTTCCATTCATTTCCATATTGAACATGGCCATGCCTGGGGAACTTGTATATAGATCTCCAAACAGTTGGTGAACTGTACTGCACATACAACTAGCCTACAACTGTACTACACATACAACTAACCTACAACTGTACTGCACATACAACTAGCCTACAACTGCACTGCACTGAACTGTGGAGGTGTATTTCTCGAAATGTATTTCAATAAAACCCACTTCATTGATATCACTTGCAAGAACTGTACTTTAATACTGAGGTTAGGGACTGAAAGTAATATATACATATACAATCAAGTTATGGCGATATTTCTTTAGCTATTTATAAGGCCATTGGAAGTTAGTTTAAAAAAAACACACACAAAAAAGAAAGTGATTTGAAAGGGAAAAAAAACTACTAAGTTTAAATTTATTATTTGAGTCCTTGGAAAACTTTCTTTTAACAAGCTATGCGGTGGTTGGAGTGGTTGGGTGGGTTGGAGTGGTTGGAATAAGGGGTGAGTGCTGTAGTTTACAAATTATTAGAAGTTAGAAAAAATCGATATTTACAATACATCGATATACATTTTACAATATCGATATTTACAATACAGCGATACACATTTCACAATATCGTTGTAAGCAGTAAAGTTAGTACTCTGTAACTGGAACAATTTAATGACATGTAAATAAATGGGACAAACTGGGAGCGAAATACATAAGTTGTAAGAAAAACCTAAAGGTAATAACAGACTGTTTATGCGAAAATTGTCCGCGTGCCATGACCAGTAACGCCAAGAAATTTGTTACAATTTCCGATTGTCTAAAATTCAGTTCTAGTTATGATAAAGTAATTGTAAGAACGGTTGAAATCTCACATAATTCTTTTTCACACTTTATATTTCCAATGAACTTACATCAACCATTGATTTTCATCTAATACATATTGGTCACACGATGCTATAAAATCTTAATTGGTACTTGCATATATTATGCTGTACCGCTTTCTTTATCAGTTCATACATTCAAATACCCACTGATGCAAACGTAATTTTGTAAAATAACTTAAAAGAAAAGTGAATTAACAGAAGGCTTTCAATGAGGCTGTCAATGAGGCTATCAATGCGGCTGTCAATGAGGCTATCAATGAGGCTGTCAATGAGGCCACTTTCTCAATGAGGCTGTCAATGAGGCTGTCAATGAGGCTGTCAATGAGGCTGTCAATGAGGCTATCAATGAGGCTGTCAATGAGGCTGTCAATGAGGCTATCAATGAGGCTATCAATGAGGTCCTCAATGAGGTTGCTGACGAGGCCACGGCTTGAGGCTGTCAATGAGGCTGTCAATGAGGCTGTCAATGAGGCTATCAATGAGGCTTTCAACGAGGTTGTCAATGAGGCTGTCATTGAGGCTATCAATGAGGCTGTCAATGAGGCTGTCATTGAGGCTGTCAATCAGAGGCTTATCAATGAGCTAAAGACACATCACAATTCTAATTATTATTTCATTGTTGAATGTATTGGTAATTAATGTTTATAACCACCAAGAAGCACAAGGTAAGAAAAAGAAAAGATCAATAATAAAATCAATCACTCACCTGATAAGGACAGATCCATACTCTCACTCCCTATTGGTGGGTTGGTGGTGTACGGACTCTGGTCACTGCTGGACGGCGGTGACATCGACTGGAGTGAGCCCGTGCTGCCAGCTGGCGACAGGGGCTGCTGTTTGACCCCGCTGGGGTATCCCGCCCCTTGTGGCCTGTCCGCCCCACTGGTACAGCCCTTGGGACCATGTTCCTTGTCGGCCCGCCCATGGACGACGTGTAGTCGCGGCCGTAGAGGGCCTGCTGCTCGCGGTGGTACATGGGTTCACGGAGAGAGTCTGGGAGTGTCTCCCTGGCATAGGCGGAGACGCCGTCTCTTAGGCCGAAGTTTTCCTTAGAGTAAACGCTCGTTTGGTAAGATGAAAGAACGTCTCTGGACATAGGCGTGTCCCTTGATGAATAGGCCGACGGGCTGCTTCCGCCGGCATACTTGCTGGACATGGAGGCGACAGAATCTCGGGCGTTGTTGATATCCGACGGTGCTGAGAGAAGTCCCTCGCGAGATGAAGAAGTGTGTCCCGACGAGCCCGTAGATGATGAGGCCGCTGAAGTATTCGGGTCTCTTCCAACATTGTCCGCGGTGTGGGTGTCTCTAATATGTAGCGAATGACCGTCCCTGGACATGGGGTCCCTCATGGATGGGCCCATGACGTCTCGGTCGTAGGTTGGTGATGTCATGGACGGTGAAGATGATGGAGGGGGTGGGTAACCGCCAGATGCACCGCCAGACCCAAGGCTGCCGAGATTGTAGTCAGCGCCACTCATGCCCGGGCCCATGGTGGGCCCCATTCCAGACAGGCTGTGGTGGAAGCTTGGAAGACTGGAGGAAGGCATGTTGTGAATATTGGACATCCCTTGAAAGTTTGACATGCTCGGCAAGCAGCCGGCGGCCATGTTGGACATTGACGCCATACTGGGGAGACTTGAGGACTGGAACCCGGGCATAGTGCAAGCTCCCTGAGCGTATCTGTTGTAGGAGCTGTAGTTGGGCCCCATCGTCATTTGCTGCATTGAGTTCCCAGCCATCATTTGCTGGGAGTACGGGTCATAGGACGACATCTGACCATTGGGCATTCCGCAAGACATGTTCATTGAGGTCATCCCGGCGTTATGGGGGCCCATGAAGTCATAATGACCCATGACGGGTCCGCCTCCACCCATTCCGTTTAGCATACCGAACGGTTTCAACGCTTGGCACTTTCGCCTGAAACCCCTGGGCCTTCGCCGAAACGACCCTTCCTCGAACATGAATTCCGCAGCAGGGTCTATCGTCCAGAAGTGCCCTTTACCGGGCCTGCCGATTCCTTTAGGAAGCTTGATGAAGCACTCATTGAGAGATAGATTGTGCCGAACTGAGTTCTTCCAGCCTTGATAACTGCCTCTGAAGAATGGGAATCTCTGTTGTAAGAACTGGTAGATCTCACTCAGAGTACAGCGCTTGGTTGGCGAAGACTGAATCGCCATCACAATCAACGCTATGTATGAGTAAGGAGGCTTCTCAGATCTCCTGACTCCGACCCCAGATTTCTTTCCCCCTTTGCCTTCATCGTCACCGGGGCTTTCGGGAGGGTTTGTCGTCGTACTTGGCGATTCGTCGTCGCTATCGCCGTCTTCATTTCCTCCTCCTCCTCCACCGGCTACGCTGCTGGTGGCCCCGCTGGTTGGGCCCGTCGTCGGTGCGATTCCGATGGGGACCTTCACGTCCATCTTGGCTGCGGCTATGTTCTTCATCTCGCACAGATCGTGTCCGTTAGATACCGGTAACATGGCGCTGTGGTCGTAGTGCTTCAGAGTCTGGTCATACGGCTTGAGCATATGCTCGTACGCTTTATGGTGGGTCTCGTACTGTTTGATGTGGGACTCGTACTGTTTAAGGTGGGGGTCGTACTGTTTAGTGTGGGGGTCGTAAGACTTTGGGTTGGGAACCTCGTACTGCTTCAGTGACTGGTCGTAGGGCTTCATGTGTGACTCGTAGGCCTTAAGTTGAGAGTCGTACTGCTTGATGTGGCTATCGTAAGACTTCAGAGCGTCGTAGCCTTTCATGCCCTGGTCGTAAGACTTGAGTGACTGGTCGTAAGACTTGAGGGTCTGGTCGTAAGATTTCATGGCCGTGTCGTAAGGCTTGTGATCAAGTAGGCACTCCATGATCTGAGGGAATCCAGTCAATCAGCCTGATATAGTGTTTTATGGGTGTATCTATTGATGGCTAACTTTGATCAGTTTCCATCTTGTTAATTCCGTGTATCATCTTGTAAATTGCTTGTATCTTCTTGTTATGGCTTTAATCTTCAATGTCACTCTGTAATAAAACATTTAACAACAGAATTTCAATAAATACAATCGGTAATGATATTTTACACATAATCGATATTAATAATTTTCTTCATTAATATGCATTTCAAAAAAGCTCTCATTTTAAGAAGAAATGTATGAATAGGCTACAATTAATCAAACGTAATTAAAGTCTACATGTTATAACGTAACGCATATTTCACGTGAAACTTTAACAAGTCTAGAACAAAAAATCATTTTCGATTGATTGATTCGCTGACAATCCATTCATTGATAATTTTATACCTCTTAGTTGTTTTGTGATTTTTGACGCTTAATTGTTCAGATGTTGGCTGAATTGTGCAATAAACATAAGAAAATATGTAACTGTTTGTGTTTTAAACTGAATCTAATTTGTGAAATTATGTATTATATATATTATTATTACATACATTACTATGTATTATTAAATGTACAGAGTCTGTGGGTTGGTGTATAGAGTGGTGTGTATGGTGGTGTGGTGTGTATGGTACTGTAGTGTGATGTGGTATGTATTGTGTTGTGGTGTGTATTGTGTTGTGGTGTGTATGGTGGTGTGGTGTGTATGGTGGTGTAGTGTGTATGGTACTGTAGTGTGTGTGGTGTGGTATGTATTGTGTTGTGTATTGTGGTGTGGTGTTATGGTGGTGTGGTGTGTATGGTGGTGTGGTGTGTATGGTACTGTAGTGTGTGTGTGGTGTGGTATTATTGTGTTGTGGTGTGTATTGTGTTGTGGTGTGTTTGGTGGTGTGTGTGTGGTGTGTATGGTGGTGTGGTGTGTATGGTGGTGTGGTGTGTATGGTGGTGTGTGTGTGGTGTGTATGGTGGTGTGGTGTGTGTATGTTGGTGTTGTCTGAAATGTGGTGTGGTGTGTATGGTACTGTAGTGTGTGTGGTGTTACGGTATGTATGGTGGTGTGGTGGTGTGCTTTGACTTACATTAAAACAACGCAAGAAGAAGTAAAGATATTTCTAAACTGGTCATTTTGAAGAACTCAATGACAGTATTTAGCCTGACATTTTATCATCACTCAGTCACAAACATTTCTACCAAAATGTATCGGCGATGTCAATAAATCTTAGAACGATGTAGAAGATACAATCATTAGTTGCAAAATTAATAACAAAAACACTTAAGCAAGACTATGCTGATTTAAAACATTTAAAGATTTAATTAGAACACATTTATCTGAAAATCTTCTGACTATCGTTGACACTGAAGCTTTTTTATTTACTTCACAGATTTAAATGAAACCTGCACATTTTCTTAAATGCTAATAAAACTCCAGCCCCTTTTATCAGTGATTCTGTTTCTCACTGGTCGCCGCCCTTCGTTCAATCTCTCGAGCAATAAAAATACAGTCGTAAACTTTCTCTTCACACGGAAATGTTACAATTTAAAGCAGCCAGAAAATATTTAATTTTTATTCCTTTTTTTTCTTTCTTTGGGTGTTCTCTAATTCCCGACCCCCCCCCCCCATCCCATCCCTCATTTGCCAGATATTTCACTCCCTAACCAGACACGCTCTCCCTTCCCTCTGCCTATATCTCCGTCGTACTATCAGCATTAAGCAGCTAGTGCTAAGTGCATGACATCATAGCCCTCATGAAAAGAGAAGATAACCACGTAATTTTTTTTTCTTTTTTACAACTAGGTGGCTGCCCCTAATTGCGGAACTTGCGTTTAAAAATGAAATATTTTGCCGAAAATATATAAATATATATGTAAACGTTTTGTTTTTCTTGGAATAAGAAATGTACAGTATAAGATATTTTTATCTTTAGGACCGAGATATCGGGAATTTTCGGAGAATTTTAAGGGGGGGGAGATAAGCAAATCCTGACAGGAGCCTGCATTATAAGACAGTTAATTCACATTATAACTGGCTACAAGACTGATCTGTAAATGACCTGAACTGTGTAAAAGAGATAGAATCATGAACTATACTAAGATGGTATCATACAATTGACCAATCTAACGCGGTCTATTCGTGAATATTTTTGAAGTATAATGAACGATAGTTAAAATATAATGGAGAAAAGGTTGAAATATAATGGACGATGGTTGAAGTATAATGAACGAGTGGTTGAAATATAATGGACGAAGGTTGAAGAGTAATGGACGAAGGTTGAAATATAATGGACAATGGCCGAAAAAATGGGAGATGGTTGAAATATAATGGACGAAAGGTTAAAATATAATGGACGATGGTTGAAATATAATGGACGAAGGTTGAAATATAATGGACGAAGGTTGAAATATAATGGAAGATGGTTGAAATATAATGGAAGATGGATTTGAAATATAATGGACGAAGGTTGAAATACTTAGCAATTGTCATTACAGTCAAAGTATTATATTACAAGATTTAATTTGAGAGCCGTACAGACCAGTTGCTCTATAGTATAGTACACAAGTACTAGTGCAAACTGTTCAGTACAGTAGCCATACTGAGAGTACCTTCCATCTCAATGAACAGATCACGTGATATCTAATTGACTGGGGGGATGGGGGAGTTATCACCACATGTGTGGAAGTAGATAGAATAATGGTGATACAGTTTGAACAGTATCAGAGAGAAGAAGAATACATTGACCGACGGTCAGAGGCAGTGGCCATGGGCTAGTATCGAAATTCCGGTGGAGGGAGGGGGGGACCAAATTGGGGGGAGGGGGAAGTGGTCGAGATTTTTTTTCCCGCTAGGTGATAACATATTGTTCTATCGCGGGGCCTCTCCGAGTGTATACTGATCCCTTCCACACCAGCCCCTCCCCACAATCCTTCACACCCCTTCAAAATGCCACAACTGAATAAATCATTGAACAGTTTGATAAAGCTGCTCAATCTATCAGGATAAATCAATCAGTTCATGTTCGCGGTGGAACACAAACTTTACCGCGTCATAGTTATCTCAACCATTATAGATTTCATTTACAATATGTCCATTTTCTACTTTTTTTTCCTTTTATAAATTTCCTTCTGATCAAACTTCATATTGTGGATGAAAGTTTGATTGACAACCAACAAGTAAAACAAACAACTAAAGCTTAAAGCATTTATAAAACGAAGTGGCTACGGGACCATCAAGCATCATTGTATTAAGGTTAGGAATATTGCTGGTGCCCGTATTTTTTTTCGCGTACCAGCAATTATATTAGGGTTAGGAAAAGGGTTAGGGTTAGGGATAGGGTTAGGGTTAGGGTGTGGAGCAATATCTATTGCTGGTACCCGGAAACAAATACGGAGACCATCATGATGGTCCAGTAGCCACTGGGTTTATAAAAACTGTAGCCTGGTGCTAATGAAAAGAAAACAAAACATTGGTTTTAATGAAAGTATTTTATACATATTTCTGATCCTCACTGAGAAGGTCTGATTATTAATGTATTGACCATGTGACATTTTGTTACGTACCAGACGCTACTTTATTTTTGCGTTTTACAAATTAATATTATTTTTTATGTGAGTGAAATTTGATTGTATCAAAAAATGTATGCGCTAAACATAAATACAGATGTCTGTAGTACAGATGTCTGTACCTAAAAATGGTACAATTAGTTTAAATACTGTTAAAGAGTATTGTTTTTTTTTAATATAATTTGTGGTTTAAAAAATAAGCCAAGCTGCTAATATCTCAAGTGTAAATATTATTAGACATTATTTGTAATTAAAATTATATTATTTATATCTTACACATTATTGTGTTTAGTTTTATTTAAATTTTAATTGTCATTTTATTTAAATCAGGTGAAGGTACCTAACCCTACCAGGCCGGGCATGTTCAATGGGCTCCAGTCTCGAGGATGTCATTGTCAGTAATAAATAAACAACAAGTACAGCAACTAGTACAACTACAAGTACAACAAGTACAGCAACTAGTACAACAACAAGTACAACAACTAGTACAACAACTAGTACAACAACTAGTACAACAACTAGTACATCAACAAGTACAACAACTAGTACAACAACTAGTACATCAACTAGTACAACAACTAGTACAGCAACTAGTACAACAACTAGTACAGCAACTAGTACAACAACTAGTACAGCAACTAGTACAACAACTAGTACAGCAACTAGTAGAACAACTAGTACAGCAACTAGTACAATGTGAACTATTCTGAAAACTATAATCGCTAATGATATTATTGGATCAAGACATCGTGACAAGTGAAACCAACAGAATCGAAATTAATATTATTGGAAATTAAATTAATGATCTAATTGAAAATCTACATTTTAGCAAAAAATAAAAATAAACCTAATAACCCAAGCGAACGATTTCATTAATAAGTTGATTGAATCATATCTTATTTATCACCTACTTTGATAACACAAAATACACATTTCAATCCGTCTATATAACATTCTCGATGTGTGTGTATATATATATATATATATATATATATATATATATATACTAAATTGTGATTTAATATATGTGTTTTCAGATGATCTATATGTCAAGTTATTTTCTGATCTAATGGTTTTTCCTTCAAAGATGTTTTTCTCTCCCCCCCCCCCCATTTAAATTGTCTGAAATTAGTCGGTGACACAATTAGGTGGGTGAGGCTGATGTAAAGTGAAATGTCAAGATTGTAAATGTCATTTTGACACTCCGTGTACAGCAAAAAAATAATAATATTTCGCTGTAGAGGGAGGGGGTAGAGAAATTGATAGAGAAGGTAGGGGAAGAGGGTGAGGCTAGTGCTGTTGCCCCTGGGCTAAAAAAAACTGTGTACTAGAACAACCTTTTCCCGGAATCCAGTACACTTGCTCTAACACATTACATTTATGGCATTTAAAAAAAAAAAGAAAAAAAAAATATGTCTGAATAAAGAAAACGTACCTACGAGTTAATGCCCTTGTGTTAGTCTAAATGGAAGTCACAGATTAATGCCCTTGTTTTAGTCTAAATGGAAGTCACAGATTAATGCCCTTGTTTTAGTCTAAATGGAAGTCACGGATTAGCACATTCTCTTTTTTTAGTACAATGTTTTTATACAAAGCGCTACTTTGTTCCAGATGTTATTAAAGATATAGTGGAGATTGACCATTCTTGGACAACACTTTCAAAAAGGTCAAATTTCAATTGTTTCTATAACAATAAAAAGATAATTCTTTGTAGGAAATATGCACAACAATAGGCGTAGAATTGTTAGTTATAAATTAAGCGATAAGAACAACAACAACATTAGAACTGTTACATTTCATCAAGTTACGAATATAATAATACACAATATAGAGCACATGTGTGTGATGATGTATGTCATTACTGATGGATAAATTAAAATTTACAAGATGAAAAATATTTGAATTGTTTAGTCTCTTTGAATTACAGTGAGGAACTTGTTGATCTGTTCTCACTCGTTGTGTTATGTCGAGTAGAGAATCAGAAGACTGGAAGGTGAACTAGGGCCAATCAAGTTATGCGCCGGCACTAGTATCACCACCTTTTTAAAAATAAAAAATGTTTATTAAGGAATGACACTACACACACTTTAAAACAGTAAGGAAATTGTTGGAACTGTAATGAGATAAATAGTTAGAACTTTGATGTGATCAATAGTTAGAACTTTGATGAAATAAATAGTTAGAACTTTGATGTGATCAATAGTTAGAACTTTGATGAGATAAATAGTTAGAACTTTGATGAGATCAATAGTTAGAACTTTGATGAAATAAATAGTTAGAACTTTGATGTGATCAATAGTTAGAACTTTGATGAAATAAATAGTTAGAACTTTGATGTGATAAATAGTTAGAACTTTGATGTGATCAATAGTTAGAACTTTGATGAGATAAATAGTTAGAACTTTGAGGTGATCAATAGTTAGAACTTTTGATGTGATCCAATAGAATGAAATGTATTGAGATGAATAGTATAGTCACCACTGGCCACATAGTACTCACCATATTGAGTCTTGATAAACATAGAAAAACATTACCCTCCCTCCCTCCCCCCAGTAAAGCGTAGCCCTACCCCATACGTTAGTCTAGTTTAAACCAATGCATGGCAACTCAATGCCGGCGCTAGCATTAAGACTGTTGTGCAGCCACCTAAAGCGCAGTGTTGACCTTTAATGGTTTGGAGCTTCAGAAATAAGAAAAAAAGTTTGCAATGGAGTGAGTACAAGAGACTCACTTTCAGTCGAGCCTGAGCCACTGCTTCTCAAATGTTGTTTAAGAAAAAGAAAATAATGTTTGGGTATTTCTTTATTTACTTTTGATATCCCTTGTCTACTCTGTCAAGTTTACTAGGCCTCATGACTAAACACAGGAGTAGATTTACTTTGTGTCGGTATCGATCTACACGATTTGAGTTTTAACAAATAAAATATCATCAACGCATTTAATTAACTAAACAACAGAAATGATGTTAGCCGGAATAAAACGTTGTTCGAATAAACACATCAAATAAACACATCAAATAAATAGAACAAATAAACACATCAAATAAACACAACGAATAAACACATTAAATAAACACATCAAATAAACACATCAAATAAACACATCAAATAAATAGAACATGTAGATAAGTGTTCAATGTTTGGAAGATTTATATTAAACATACTTGAGCTTCAATTTCGAAGCGAAATATAAATGAATTAAATTTCTTCACTGATTATTTCACCGAACTTTATACAAATTCTTAATGGAATCTTATAATGGATGTAATACTTACTATTATAAAGTTGGTCAAGGCAGGAAGATGTTTGAATATAGTTTCATTATATATTCATATACGTATATAATTTCAAATGAAATAGAAGGGGGTCACATTTTTTAAATATCCTAGTGAAGTCTAAGTGAAGTAAAGTTTCCCTGTTAAAGCCTGTAACTCCCATCGGGGTCAAATGAGTTCATCTGTTTTTGTAGTTTTGGTCATTCTATGGTATTGTGTAGCTAGTACAATGCCCATCCACCTTTACTAATGTTGTAAACACATTAGTAAACAGGGTGGACTTAGGGACATCGATCGGACCAGTCCTGGAACTGTCGAACTCGAAACCTCTCGGTTAGCATTCGAATGCTCTACCACAATTTGACACACTACCACACTGCCGCCGAGCGACGGATGGTCGAGAGGTTGACTGTTGACCTGAGTTCGATCCTCAGTTAGAGGCAAACTTCCAGTGAAAGTGTTTGAGACTCTTCATAGTCCTCGTTAAACGGATACACAACTCAAGCTGCATATACGGAGTGTGGCGCTGGAGGGTGATTGCTGAGGCCCTTAGCTCCCCAAGGAGTTCAAGGAATTAAGTCAAGTAAGTCAACTTGGGGTAGTAAAGGCGGCTGGGCGTTGTGCTCACCACACAGTCCCTTCATATGCCGAGGTTATAGAAACAGATGAATTATATCTTTTATCTCCCCAGTGGCGTAGTCAGGGAGCATCATGTTCCGGGCGCTACTCACAAAGCAAAGCTTATAATATAATATGGTTTTCGAATGGGGGGGGGCGCTAAAAAGGTATTGTGCCCCAGCCATGGGCGTCGCTAGGAATTTTTCCAGGTGGGGGGGGGCAAAAATTTTCCAGGGGGGGGCAAATAACAACTTTATGACATTTTTTAAAATGAATACGCCCATGGCCCCAGCCGCGAGTTTAGCTCGCAACGCCACTGCATCTCCATCGATTGCCCTTTACTGAATACCCTTGTGATCTAATATGATAGCGGTCTGGGTTCTGCGTCAAATCGAAAGTGGAAAACAAGAATTCAAAATGGCGTCATGCCCGAGTCTCGATTCGGTATTTTTTTTTTTTAAATCTACAGTTTTTAATTGTATCTGCGGTTTTTAAACATGAAACCAAAAGGCCAAAATGTGAAATAATTCCATTTAAATATTTTTTGTTTGCTTTTTTTTTTATTTCTACAACATATTGCATCTTTAAATTGTAATAATATCATGAAAAAATCGGATCTGTCCGAAACCAAAAATAAACTAGCCTACTGATCAAGCCTAAGGGAATATAGCTCTATGCAAAACTTTTGCAGGGTACAGCTAGTATTGAAATAATGTTATAAAGCTAGGAGATTCAGATCATAAAATTAATCAAATCATTTAAGTTATCAAATAAATGTAAGACTATTGATATATCAAAAATACAATCTGTTTATTACACTTTTTGCGCTCGGGCATCAGATGACCTTAATCCGCCTCTATTCCTACAATGATAATAGAGAATAAAATAGATAAAAAAGTAGTTCCAATTTAGTATCAGTCAAAGAAATCTGATAAAAGAAATGGTTGATAAATAATTGGGGATATATTGTCAACTTGTGACTCAGTTCATGCGGACTGGATATTTTGAATACTTCCATGATAAATGATCCAATTTGGGATATTTTATTCCTGTTAGCAGACAGTTTCCTAGATATACCGGTGAATGCACATTTAGAAATACCAGTTCTTTTATTACAATGAAGCCACAATTATTACATAGTTCGTTGTGTAGGGAAATAAATGTAAAAAATGTAAGAGACTTGCAACCAATGTCCTACATCATAAGTCTGTTGATATGACACATATGTGGACATCTAGTTAAAAACATGTAAAATATAGTCTCGTCTGGAACACACGGAATACAGTATAGAAAAAAAAAAATTGAACTAAATCTTTTTCCCGTAAAAACACTGATTCATGTAAGAATGAAATAAAGTGGTAGAATAATAGAACTTACCGACCTTAGGAAAACTAAACTACTTTCTTTCCGGTGATTTTGAATATGGAGTATAAGGAGATGTTCGGTAAACAATGACCCATTTATGCACAACAATAACATTTTATATATATATATATATATATATATATATTCTTTGCTAAATATTTTGCTTATGTATTCGAACATAAACAATAGTATTCAAACAATATTTTAAGGATATTAAAAATATTTAGTTCATTCTAAATGTCATTTCGAATGTCTGTATATACATTTGAATGTAATACTCTAACAGTAAAAACATGAGAATATAAATATATAAGTAATATTATAGCTAGTATCAGTAATATTTTAGCTAGTCTCAGTAATATTATAGCTAGTATCAGTAATATTAAAGCTAGTATCAGTAATATTATAGCTAGTATCAGTGATATTATAGCTAGTATCAGTAATATTATAACTAGTATCAGTAGTATTATAACTAGTATCAGTAATATTAGTGAGTCTAGTTTAAAGAAATAAGAACTACCTTCGATAAAGCAGGCCCGTAGCGTGCGGGGGGGCAGGGGGCCGGGCCCCCCTGCGTTTTGTCTGCCCCCCCCTGCTTATTTGCTCTACTTAGTAAAATGTATTACCTGCCCCCCCCAACTATTGCCTAACCCCTGCTGTAGAATGCCCGGCCCCTCCTGTAGAATTTTCACGCTACGGGGCTGCGAGTAAGTCATATTAAGTAAGATTTAGGTCTGTATTTCGTGTTGGTTATACTGTTGCATTTGATTAACAGTAAGTAAAAGTAAATTTTATGAGTTTATTTTTAAAAAGGCTTAATAGTAGATCTTTTATTATGATATTTGATAAGTTATGTATTGGTGACTAAAATATTATTTTGATAAACATTAGAAAAGTTTTAGCCGTTGATATCATAACTTTTCCCCTCGTTATATTACTGCAGAAGTTGAAAGATGAACAAAACAATATATATATATATATATATATATATATATATATATATATATATATAATATATTTCACATCCATTTATATAATTTGTAATTTACTTATAGATAAATGACAACACAAAGATATTCATGATTTTATATTAATTATTATATTTTTTTGAAATTTTCAATATTTTTAAAATGTGAACTGTAAAATATACAACCAAATAGCATGATAGATGTTCTATAAGAGATAACAATAGTTATATGTATGTCCCTGGTGTTGCATTAATTCTTATACACTAGTCACAAGACTCAAGACCTATAAATGAGATTTTGGAATCTAAGATATTATTTGTGCCCGCCAGTTACAACGGAGTTGAATGAAACTGAAAGAAATGTCTAATAAACGGTTGACTCAGTCTTAAATGAAATAATTAAATATGGTTTATGTTACGGAATGGCTGACTCTGTCATGGTTAGTAAACTATACTATACACTTACTGAAACATTCAATGACTCTTACATAATACGTATGCAGATATGTATAAGTTTTAAGTTTTCTTATTGAAGAATTTAAACAATGTAGGTAAAATAAGACACAATAACTATTATTAAAAAAATCAAAACCAGCTTGAGACAATGTCAAAAGCACCAGTGGTGCCCCGGGTGGATCTAAAAATGCCGCCCCATGTTCCTATAATAAAATACTCAAGTGGTGAAATCGCTGGCCTTCATTGCTATTATCTCAAAATCCAACTAAAGGCAACGATGTTGAGAAGTGAAATGTTCAGCTGAGGTAGGTACAGATATAGTACATGTAAGTGTAAAGGTATAATTGTTTCGTAAACATTAGGATCACTTTTTATTTAACTGAGATCCGGGTTTTTATATTTCCGGGAGAGAGATAGTCAGTTATAGAATCACTCTCGTACACGACAGACGTGTCGATGTTTTTTCCTTGATAGGATATTGTAATTATTATTGTGAGTGATCATGAGAGTAACAGATCACCTCCATGATGGAGATATATTTTCTAAATAGTTTTTTGTGTATTTGTACTTGGATATAATACAGATGGATTATTAGAACATAATTGAGTTCTTACTAGAAATGTGGTGATCCAACAGATTATTTTTACAATGTGTACAGTGAACTTATTTTATCGTATTTTCTATATTATTGTATTGTAATAAACTTCAATCAGCAAAGAACACTGTCTTCTCATATTATTTAGTATTGAGTAGTGAAATGAAAGAAGAGCCACAGCTACACAAACACGCCTCAAGATAATATCATACTAATGTTAAACTCAGCAATGCCTCATCTATAATATTGAGAAAGTAATACCCTGACAATGATGGCAGAGAACTTAATACACTGACAATGGTACCACTTAATACCCTGACAGTAAGGTACAGATATAGTACATGTACTTTTGATAGCTGCAGTAGAAATTAAAGTAAGAAAGAATCATGCAACTATTTATAGAAAATTAACTCGATTGAAACAAAAGTTTTGAACACCCCCCCAGATGGAGTAAATATTTCACTTATTTATGGCGTCCGCTTTATTTAGTGTACAATTTACATAAATATGTTCATGTTCTAAGCTAGGGTTGGGTGAACTTTTTGAGTCGTGTGCCACATGGGGTTCATAAATTCGATCGGCGGTCGGAATCAAGAGCAGATAGATGAAGAGTTGACATGAACAAAGAGCAGATAGATGAAGAGTTGACATGAACAAAGAAGCAGATAGATGAAGAGTTGACATAGACAAAGAGCAGTTAGATGAAGAGTTGGCATGAACAAAGAGCAGATAGATGGAGAAGTTGACATGAACAAAGAGCAGTTAGATGAAGAGTTGGCATGAACAAAGAGCAGATAGATGAAGAGTTGACATGAACAAAGAGCAGATAGATGAAGAGTTGAGATGAACAAAGAGCAGTTAGATGAAGAATTGACATGAACAAAGAGCAGATAGATGAAGAGTTGACATGAACAAAGAGCAGTTAGATGAAGAGTTGGCATGAACAAAGAGCAGATAGATGAAGAGTTGACACGAACAAAGAGCAGATAGATGAAGGTTTGACATGAACAAAGAGCAGTTAGATGAAGAGTTGGCATGAACAAAGAGCAGCTAGATGAAGAGTTGACATGAACAAAAGAGCAGATAGATGAAGAGTTGACATGAACAAAGAGCAGTTAGATGAAGGAGTTGACATGAACAAAGAGCAGATAGATGAAGAGTTGACATGAACAAAGAGCAGTTAGATGAAGAGTTGACATGAACAAAGAGCAGTTAGATGAAGAGTTGACATGAACAAAGAGCAGTTAGATGAAGAGTTGACATGAGCAAAGAGCAGTTAGATGAAGAGTTGACGCGGGCAAGAGTAGTTTGATGAAGAGTTGACATGAACTAATATACATTGAATGTTTACGTTGAAACAGTCAATGGTGTGTGGCGGGCCGGGTTAAACAGTCCGGTGGGACGTTTTAGGCCCTCGCGCCGTATTTTCACACGGCACAGGAAATATATATAATTTACTTTAGAATATTATAATAAAAGTATAATTAAGCTGTACTGACAATCACCTCCCCACCCACTTCCATTCTTGTATAAAACCATCAATGTTGTTGTAAAACAAAACAAATTCTCTGCAACATTCATTAAATAGCTGACTGAATACGTATGGATGTGTTTGGTTTACAACTATAACTGACAAGTACACAACTATAACTGACAGAGTACACAACTATAACTGACAGAGTACACAACTATAACTGACAGAGTACACAACTATAACTGACAGAGTACACAACTATAACTGACAGAGTACATATGTGCAGACATTGAGTACACAACTATAACTGACATAGTACACATGTCTGAACATTGAGTACACAACTATAACTGACATAGTACATGTCTGAACATTGAGTACACAACTATAACTGACAGAGTACACATGTCTGAACCAGTACACAACCAAACTGACAGAGTACATATGTCTCAACACTCAGTGGACAACTTCAGGTGTCAGACATGTTCCAGATCTGGAAGCAGACGATTCTTGTCCAGGTTAAATTTCATGATGATCCATCACATAGCTAAAAACTTCTGGTTTAATCTGGTTTAATCTCGTCACCAGCTAGTTATTAAATACGACAGTGAAGTGAGGAACAAGAAACATATGTTGTTTGAATACTGCACAAATGTTATCATCGATATAGTTGATATGTTCCATATAGATATGACTATTGAATAGGATGTACATTACTGATAGTAATCTGACAGTTTCATTACTTAAAGATTGTACGAACTATACG
>JAGDYQ010000142.1:1341551-1446373 GCA_021962125.1 Bulinus truncatus | reverse complement strand
TCTTCTAGCCCATTTCTAACCCATTTCCTCACACAATTCTTGCAATCATTTCCTCACACAATTCTTGCAATCATTTCCTCACACAATTCTTGCAATCATTTTGTTTTTCTCAGCGAATAAAAAAAACAACCTGCCCCTACATTCCTGAATAATTAAGGTTGTTACGGGGGCATTAGGAATAATTGGGCTGAAGAATGTTTTCCTCCTTTGCACTTAAACTTGAGTTCCATCCATTCCCCACACTGCGAGCACGCCTATGCCAATGTGCCTACCATAAGACACACTCTTTTACTTTGACTTTTTCTTAAATAAAAAAAAAATGAAACTCATAAAAAAAATTTCCTGGCATTTCCTCAGCCCCAGTTCCGCGGTAATTTCGTCACATCCGCCACCAGCGACCTTTTTCTTTCGGTCTCCCCGCCCTTTCCACTCGCTCGCCCTTTCCCCCCTCGCCCCTCAGCGCCCGAGCACCCTCAACTGTTTCCTATCTCAGCCCTGGGACCTCGACAATGAACAAACTCTGGAATATTAAGAGAGCAACATCTCACAGGTGATCGGCATACCACGTGACTATCACATTCAGTAGACGGACCGACAATTTTCTCCCCGAACTCATTTCTTTCTTAACACGGGAGGACGGCATTAGCACGGGGTGGGGTGGGGGGGGGGGAGGGGAAATAGCAGCGGGTCGCGGTTTGAGTCTCAAATGAGTCCCACGTGAGTGGCTCAGACCCCCGCAATGTTGCATGTGTTTAGCATGGCCTGGGAGGGATCAGGAGGGGGTGGGGGAGGGGAGAACGGGGATTAAGGTACCGGGGTAGAAGACATGTAACAAAAGAAACTGTTCTGTTATTATGGTACGTCCTGCAGTTATAGTCATTTAGATTATTAAGTAACGATGGCTCAAATTTATGAAGGGGATTATATATTTTCTTTTAATCTTATCTAATAAAATAATAGCGGTGTGGGTTCTGCGTTAAATCGAAAGTAAAGAATTTATACAACAGTATTCCAGTTTAAAATCGTCAAACGTAAACAATAGTAATAAAAATCATGAAAAAATCGGATCTGTCCGAAACCAAAAAATAACCTATCCTACTGATCAAACCTAAGGGGATATAACTCTATGCAAAGGTTTTGCAGGGTACAGCTAGCTTATAATTATTGACATATGAAAGTTATCTATACTTGACTTTAAGATAATCAAACTTCAGTCATTCAATAACAGAAAATAAAAATAACCCCGGTTTAATTCGAGGAAATGATGACTTCGTTCCACTTTGTATCTCAGAAAATAAATTATACAGAATGTGCATATTGATTTATCCTGGAGCGGCCCTATTTATGTATTATTCTATGGTGTGTCAATATTTAGGTGCTACACAAATGATAACATCTTTTAGTCATTGGCAGAGGGCTTTTTAAACATCGATGCGCTTACTGTATGATTGACATTCTGTGATGTATGTAGTTCTAAATGGCGTTCAGGGAAATATAATCTCAAACTTATGTTTCAATGAAATGAGCATCAAACTTCTAAGTTGTTCATTACAGTTTCGGTTATTAGTAACATTGTTTTGACTTAGTCGTAGATGTCATTCAAATCGCCTCTGAGATCAAATTTGTAATCATCATTTTTTTTCAATTTGTTATTTTATTGAAAAACAAAATCAACAAATAAAACAAACAAACAATTCTTTATGCATGGCTTACGTTTAGTCTTTTGATCAGTACATTAAATAGTAAAAGGTCTAACAAAAGTTGGTAATTTACCCACATCAGCAAGTATTTCTTAACAGATTTTGTTTACCACAGAGAAGTGAAAAACTGTGTGAAAGAAAAACTCTGTGTGAAAGAAAAACCCTGTGTGAAAGAAAAACTCTGTGTGAAAGAAAAACTCTGTGTGAAAGAAAAACTGTGTGAAAGAAAAACTCTGTGTGAAAGAAAAACTCTGTGTGAAAGATTTTAAAGACCATGACAATAAGTTGATGTGTACAAATAATTCACAATCGTCTCTGTTCTTTAACCACCGCTGTTATGGTTGCCATAGTAACTGGTTGTTGACTAAACAATATGTTGCCATACATTTTTTTTTAGTGTGAGTTGCTGGTTATACGGTTTCAATATATCCAACAGATTAGTTCATAACGAAACATCTTAGCTAGTTACTTGATTTACTTGCACTTTATTTTTTTTATTTACCCCCCCCCCCCGTTTTTTTTCTGCCTTGTTTGCGGTCTACCTCTTTCTGTCTCTCTTGGCCCTCTTGCCTCACTTTTAGATAGGTCATCGTCTGTTCAAGTGTGCTCAAAGTGAGCCACCCCGTGATAGAGACGGCCCCTGGAGCAGGCTGTACTCACCAGCCACTAGAAACACTCTATGCTCTATTCTCTTCTACCCTTTGTTCCCACAAGTTGTACACTTGACTCACTGTGTGTGTGGCTACCCGGGCATGGGGGTGGTGGGGGGACGGGGCTTGGGGTAGGGTAGGGTGCCTAGACCTTCGAGTGAACGACTGAAAACCTTCGGGGGCCAACGCCGCCATCTTCTCGATACCAGCAATGGTGGAAGAAAAAAGGGGGGAAGGAGGAGGGGGAATACAAGAGAGAGAAAAATTGTTGGAGGTGGAATAAGGAAATTATAGATTATCTTCCCTTTGCCTGGAGTTAGACCACCTTAGTGGCGTAACAGTATTATAAGGGGAGGCAATGAAAGAACATACTCGAGGAGAGTAAGTGAGAACAGAGGTGGCTTTGGATTTGCCGACAGGTGGAGCACTGAACAAATACGTGATTAACTGTATACTATCTAGACTTTCTTCTAAAGATCCTTTATGTCAAATTAAGTTGTCCATTGAATGTTCAAACACAAAGATATATATATATATAACGATTTTATCAAATAAGCCAGTTTCAGTTTCAAGGGAAAAGTGTGAGTTTAGTAAGAGTCTGGTAGTCTAGTGTGAATCTACTAGTCTAGTGTGAATCTACTAGTCTAGTGTGAATCTACCAGTCTAGTGTGAGTCTAGTAAGAGTCTGGTAGTCTAGTGTGAATCTACTAGTCTAGTGTGAATCTTCTAGTCTAGTGTGAATCTTCTAGTCTAGTGTGAATCTACCAGTCTAGTTAGAGTCTAGTAAGAGTCTGGTAGTCTAGTGTGAATCTACTACTCTAGTGTGAATCTACCAGTCTAGTGTGAGTGCAGTTTTTCAGTTATCAATCTAACTAAAGCTCTGACTTCTAATGTTATATGTCCTACAACGGCTATGACTACAGCTATGAAATATATCCATATTACATTATGTCATGTGACATTATATCCATATTACATTATATCCATATTACATTATATCCATGTGACATTATATCCATGTGACATTATATCCATGTGACATTATATCCATATTACATTCATTATATCCATGTGACATTATATCCATATTACATTATATCCATATTACATTATATCCATATTACATTAGATCTATGTTACGTTTTATTCGCTACCTAAATTCTTCAATCCATCTATCGTATCAAATGGTCCGACTTGATACTAAGTTTCTGTTCCCCCCCCCACCCCTGATTCCGACACCTCATGTATGACACCTGCTCCATAACATAATATTGTAAATACCAACATGTGACATTAATAGAGAAAACTAACCAATAAATTGTTGCATTATATTTTACATTAGTTTCGTTGACGTAGCAATCCCGTTATAAAATCAAGACATCGGTAGCAAAGTTTTGAAATGTGAATAGTACATTGACTGGAGAATAACTACAATCATGGTACATTGAATGGAGAATAACTACAATCATAGTACATTGACTGGAGAATAACTACAATCATAGTACATTGACTGGAGAATAACTACAATCATAGTACATTGAATGGAGAATAACTACAATCATAGTACATTGACTGGAGAATAACTACAATCATAGTACAGTGACTGGAGAATAACTACAATCATAGTACATTGACTGGAGAATAACTACAATCATAGTACATTGACTGGAGAATAACTACAATCATAGTACATTGACTGGAGAATAACTACAATCATGGTACATTGAATGGAGAATAACTACAATCATGGTACTTTGAATGGAGAATAACTACAATCATAGTACATTGACTGGAGAATAACTACAATCATAGTACATTGACTGGAGAATAACTACAATCATAGTACATTGACTGGAGAATAACTACAATCAGAGTACATTGACTGGAGAATAACTACAATCATAGTACATTGAATGGAGAATAACTACAATCATAGTACATTGACTGGAGAATAACTACAATCATAGTACATTGACTGGAGAATAACTACAATCATAGTACATTGAATGGAGAATAACTACAATCACGGTACATTGAATGGAGAATGACTACAATCATAGTACATTGATTGGAGAATAACTACAATCATAGTACATTGACTGGAGAATAACTACATTCAGAGTACATGCCATAACTGTATAAAGTTCCATAGCAAACGTGAGTGAGATGTATGTTAAGGTTTTGTAGTATTTAAATAAAAAAAAAATTAGTCAACTTTCACTTACAATGTCACTTTATCTTGGATTGATACAACAATTAATACAATTTAGTATCTCCATGACAGAAACTTTAGACATTATTTTGTTGTATGACGTGGTATAAAGGAAAGGGGGGGGGGGAGGTGCTAAAAACCGGGTATCTCCATTGACTGAAGTTTATTAGCACATTGGTTTTGTGATGGTATCTCCATTGACTGAAGTTTATTAGCACATTGGTTTTGTGATGGTATCTCCATTGACTGAAGTTTATTAGCACATTGGTTTTGTGATGGTATCTCCATTGACTGAAGTTTATTAGCACATTGGTTTTGTTGTGGTATCTCCATTGACTGAAGTTTATTAGCACATTGGTTTTGTGGTGGTATCTCCATTGACTGAAGTTTATTAGCACATTGGTTTTGTGGTGGTATCTCCATTGACTGAAGTTTATTAGCACATTGGTTTTGTGGTGGTATCTCCATTGACTGAAGTTTATTAGCACATTGGTTTTGTGATGGTATCTCCATTGATTGAAGTTTATTAGCACATTGGTTTTGTGATGGTATCTCCATTGACTAAAGTTTATTAGCACATTGGTTTGTGATGGTATCTCCATTGACTGAAGTTTATTAAAATATTGGTTTTGTGATGGTATCTCCATTGACTGAAGTTTATTAGCACATTGGTTTTGTGGTGGTTACTTGATCAAGCTTCTAGATAATAAAAATTACAGACAAAAAAATCCAATAAGTCAAACGAAAATGTAACAAGAGATGCCCACAGAGTACTTCACTAAAGTTTCTCTGTCAATGGGTTCAAGGTAACGCCCCCAGTTCACGCGTCAGACACTAGAGTCCTTAACTCACATGGATAAACGCCCTGAGGGGTGGGGGGATAGGGTTGTGATGACCCCCCCCACCCATATCACTTTATTCACTCACTTCAATTTCATCCTCTTGGAGTGATCAGAACATGTGTGAGTAAAGAACACCCCCCCCCACATCATCATCATCTACTGTCCACATGTAAATCTAGGTGTTCTATTGGAGTGTGAGTCGCTAAACTACAACCACGTGGAGCTCATGAACAAAAGGGAAGAAACGAAAAGTGAGAGACAGACCAAGAGGTGAAATAATAGATTTCTTCCATTAGCAAACACCAGTCTTTTTTTTTTTTATTACCAAAGTCAAATATCTTTTTTTTTTTCTTATTGTGATAGACATGTGCGTTACTTCTCACTGGTGAAAGTCATGTGATATGCACGTGATCGCCAGTGACGAATATTTCCGTCTTCGTTGAAATGAAATGAGAACTGTGTTCATCATTACTCAACACTTATGATCTAGTGTTGTACTTCTAGCTTCGTGACTGCATATTCCATTTTATTTTGTTCAATTTTTAGAATTGGAAATCTTCTAAGCATAGCATGATTTGCAAAGTACATGTCTATATTTGTATGCAAATATATATATATAGCCTACATATACCATACATACTTACACAGACACATACATGCATACAAAAAAACTTACATAAACACACACACAAATATATATATATATACATACATAATACACGAAAACATACAAACATGCATACAAACATACACATACACACATATACATACAAAAATACCTACATAAATATTTACATACATACATATGCACATAATACATACACACATATTTACATACATACATACATACATACATACATAAATACATACATACATACATACATACTATACATACATATATACATACATACATACATACATACATACATACAACATACATACATACATATATATATATACATATATACATACATACATACATACATACATATATACATACATACATACATACATACATACATATATACATACATATATACATACATACATACATACATACAAACAAACATACATATATACATACATATATACATACATACATACATACATACATATATACATACATACATACATACATACATACATACATACATACATACATACAAACATATATTCATTCATACAACGAGCGTACATACATACACAATTCATACATATATATATATATATATATATATATATATATACATACATACAATCTACGTGCAGACATACACACACACACACAAATACATATACAAACTCATTCATACATTCACACATACATACACCCATACACATCAACATTATTTCACGTCTGTCAACATTTTTTCCCTCTCCATAACCCCATGTCCCTACATCTCCTAAGAAAATATTTTCGCAGTCACATAAAAAAAATAAAAGTAGCCTCTACTCACTGGTGATTTATGCCTGTACGGGTGTAGTCTAACTAGGCATGTCGTATTGACTGCTCACTCAGTAAGTGGTTTCATTTACTTAAAGACTCAAGCCGCACGTTCATAGCGCAAGGCTGAAGTATCAACTTTCACCTGGGTTTTTTCTTAACACAATTTTTGAGTTTTTTTTTTCTTAAATTTTTTTTTCTCCCCCCCCCCCCGACCATGATTTTGAACTGTGTTATTCTTTAGAATTTTTTGAACGTGTGAAATAAATGTATTTTACTGGGGGAAGAGCTTTATGTTTATTCAACAGAAAATGAAATGCTTGTTGAGAATTTGAAAATGTCGCAACAATCACAGACTAAAGTGTTCACCGAAGATTGAACTATTGATTGTTATTTCGTCGTATTTATACGTGTATAATGAGCCAGTTGATTGTCTGCCTCAGTACAGTTTTAGTGTAGCAAATATTTGTATCAACACACCGATGATAATATCGTCAAACAGAGAGCTATGACTGTATTTAATTGTATTCTTTCACTATCAGGGTTGAAGTTTCAACACTTTTCCGTAATTCCACTGAAGTGTGTGTGTGTGTGTGTGTGTGTGTGTGTGGTCCCTTTAAGGATGAAATAAAGTCTTAAGTCATGTGTACCACCAATGGGACTGTTTATTTAGTCCTTCTTTCACCCCCCCCCCCCACGCCAATTGTGTAATGGCACGGAGGCACCCCGAAAAATATCTCAGAAAATTTCACCATGAACTGAAATATACAAAAATGCGCTTTACAGCACGACACGACCATACGTCTGGTAAATAACAAACTTCAATGTGTCCCCCCCCCTATTAATATATATTGATCACCAACTTTGAAAGGAAAAATAAAACATTGCGGGATCACTCAGAGCGCGATACGCCCCTGACAACTGCCGGCCTTGTCTACACTCGATGCCGGCCCTGTCTACACTCGGTGCCGGCCTTGTCTACACTCGGTGCCGGCCCTGCATAGATCCAAGATATTTACGTTCAGAGCTGGAATGTTTGTGGTATTCAAAATTTTAGTTGTATATGAAGATTTATACTTATAACATGTATGTTATTTCTGAAGGAACTTTGAGCAATATACTTATAACATGTATGTTATTTCTGAAGGAACTTTCAGCAATATACTTATAACATGTATGTTATTTCTGAAGGATATTTGAGCAATATTTTTATAACTTGTATGTATGTCATTTTTTGTTATTTCGTTATCCGTCGTAATCCCCCACCCCTGCTTGCAGAAATGACACCAACAGGTGGCCTGACCTAGTCTATGACATGACCTAATCTGTTACAATGTCTCAATAGTTTCACGTCTGACATTTCTAAATGCAATAACAGATGTCAGCAACATCCACACTCAACCTCAGAATTTTCGTATTTTTGTGTTTCATGTTGATGGTTAGAGATTCAGAGTTGTTGTTTTAAAAAAAAAAAAGATTTGAATGATACACAAGATAAACAATAAATAAACATGATACACAAGATAAACAATAAATAAACAAAGCAACAAAGAGAGAAAGAGGAAACAAAAAAATCATCCTCCCATGAACAACAACTACACGTATTTACTGAAACAAACTCAGTAACAACACAGATGTACGTTAAATAGACAACCACTCCCTCTTTCCATTCCATGTGAAGTGAACTAAACCACGCCTAATATAAGAGACATTTTATTACATGAAGGAATAGCGTGAATTAAAGAAATACATATATATATATATTTTTAATGGAATATCAACATTCATCTTTTGTGTTATGTAACTGTATTGTAAATTGCCACTTATTCTTTTCTTTAAAATAATGTATCAGATGTAGTTCATAATTTAAACTAAACTATATCATAAAGTTGTACAGTTGTTCAGTGGTGTTTAGGGGCACTAGGTACAAGATGCCAAAGATGTGAGGGCCCAAGGCAAAAATAATTAGCAGATTGTGTCCGTGTATGGATGAGATTGCTATCGCTCTATCCTATATAAAAAACCAGTGCCATATTCTACGCCAGTTTGGGGCCTACATTTGTCCTACACTGGGCCTACACTTGACCTACATTTGTCCTACGCTGGGCCTACTCTTGGACTACATTTGTCCTACAGTGGGCCTACATTTGTCCTACAGTGGGCCTACATTTGTCCTACAGTGGGCCTACATTTGTCCTACAGTGGGCCTACTCTTGGCCTACATTTGTCCTACATTTGTCCTACATTTGTCCTACAGTGGGCCTACATTTGTCCTACAGTGGGCCTACTCTTGGCCTACATTTGTCCTACATTTGTCCTACAGTGGGCCTACATTTGTCCTACAGTGGGCCTACTCTTGGCCTACATTTGTCCTACAGTGGGCCTACTCTTGGCCTACATTTGTCCTACATTTGTCCTGCAGTGGGCCTACATTTGTCATACAGTGGGCCTTTATTTGTCCTACAGTGGGCCTACATTTGTCCTACAGTGGGCCTACATTTGTCCTACAGTGGGCCTACTCTTGGCCTACATTTGTCCTACAGTGGGCCTACTCTTGGCCTACATTTGTCCTACATTTGTCCTGCAGTGGGCCTACATTTGTCCTACAGTGGGCCTTTATTTGTCCTACAGTGGGCCTACATTTGTCCTACAGTGGGCCTACATTTGTCCTACAGTGGAACTGCATTTGTCCTACAGTGGGCCTACATTTGTCCTACAGTGGGCCTACATTTGTCCTACTGTGGGCCTACATTTGTCCTACTGTGGGCCTACATTTGTCCTACAGTGGGCCTACATTTGTCCTACAGTGGGCCTACATTTGTCCTACAGTGGTCCTACATTTGTCCTACAGTGGACCTGCATTTGTCCTACAGTGGGCCTACATTTGTCCTACAGCGGGCCTACATTTGTCCTACAGTGGGCCTACATTTGTTCTACAGTGGGCCTACATTTGTCCTACAGTGGGCCTACATTTGTCCTACAGTGGGCCTACATTTGTCCTACAGTGGTCCTACATTTGTCCTACAGTGGGCCTACATTTGTCCTACAGTGGTCCTACATTTGTCCTACAGTGGACCTGCATTTGTCCTACAGTGGGCCTACATTTGTCCTACAGTGGGCCTACATTTGTCCTACAGTGGACCTGCATTTGTCCTACAGTGGTCCTACATTTGTCCTACAGTGGGCCTACTCTTGGCCTACATTTGTCCTACAGTGGACCTATATTTGTCCTATAGTGGGCCTACATTTGTCCTACAGTGGACCTACATTTGTCCTACAGCGGTCCTACATTTGTCCTACAGTGGGCCTACATTTGTCCTACAGTGGGCCTACATTTGTCCTACAGTGGACCTGCATTTGTCCTACAGTGGTCCTACATTTGTCCTACAGTGGGCCTACTCTTGGCCTACATTTGTCCTACAGTGGACCTATATTTGTCCTACAGTGGGCCTACATTTGTCCTACAGTGGTCCTACATTTGTCCTACAGTGGACCTGCATTTGTCCTACAGTGGTCCTACATTTGTCCTACAGTGGACCTACATTTGTCCTACAGTGGGCCTACATTTGTCCTACAGTGGACCTGCATTCATCCTACAGTGGGCCTACATTTGTCCTATACTTGGCTTATTCTATGCCTTCTTTTAGTCTTTGCTGGGCCTATTCTAGCCCATAACTTGAATTATATGACTTATGCTTGGCCGAAACTGGGCATATTCTGTGACATAACTTGACCTATGCTTGACCTATAATTGACATATAATTATTGAACTAATGTGTAGCCTATTGTTTTAATGCGTCCAGTTCACCATAGTCACATACCCCAACGGAAACACTACGATGGACATACAATGTTCCCGATGGACATACAATGTTCCCGATGTACATACAATGTTCCCGATGGACATACAATGTTCCCGATGGACATACAATGTTCCCGATGGACATACAATGTTCCCGATATACATACAATGTTCCCGATGGACATACAATGTTCCCGATGGACATACAATGTTCCCGATGGACATACAATGTTCCCGGGCTCAACAAGTTCAAAGTCTGATCGCCGCCAAGCTTCTAATCTACTGTACAATTGAAGAATTGCTGTTTCCGATATTTCGTGACCCCTCCCCCCCCCCACCCCAACCATATTCTAACATGGTGTATTTACTGCACAATGTATTCTTACATTCAATGTTTTCTACTATAGTAAATTCTGTTTCTCATTGTATTCTTACATTCAATGTTTTCTACTATAGTAAATTCTGTTTCTCATTGTATTCTTACATTCAATGTTTTCTACTATAGTAAATTCTGTTTCTCATTGTATTCTTACATTCAATGTTTTCTACTATAGTAAATTCTGTTTCTCATTGTATTCTTACATTCAATGTTTTCTACTATAGTAAATTCTGTTTCTCATTGTATTCTTACATTCTATGTTTTCTACTATAGTAAATTCTGTTTCTCATTGTATTCTTACATTCTATGTTTTCTACTATAGTAAATTCTGTTTCTCATTGTATTCTTACATTCAATGTTTTCTACTATAGTAAATTCTGTTTCTCATTGTATTCTTACATTCAATGTTTTCTACTATAGTAAATTCTGTTTCTCATTGTATTCTTACATTCAATGTTTTCTACTATAGTAAATTCTGTTTCTCATTGTATTCTTACATTCAATGTTTTCTACTATAGTAAATTCTGTTTCTCATTGTATTCTTACATTCAATGTTTTCTACTATAGTAAATTCTGTTTCTCATTGTATTCTTACATTCAATGTTTTCTACTATAGTAAATTCTGTTTCTCATTGTATTCTTACATTCTATGTTTTCTACTATAGTAAATTCTGTTTCTCATTGTATTCTTACATTCAATGTTTTCTACTATAGTAAATTCTGTTTCTCATTGTATTCTTACATTCAATGTTTTCTACTATAGTAAATTCTGTTTCTCATTGTATTCTTACATTCAATGTTTTCTACTATAGTAAATTCTGTTTCTCATTGTATTCTTACATTCAATGTTTTCTACTATAGTAAATTCTGTTTCTCATTGTATTCTTACATTCTATGTTTTCTACTATAGTAAATTCTGTTTCTCAATGTATTCTTACATTCTATGTTTTATTCTTCTGTGCTAACGTCTAATCATGAATTCATAAAAAGTAAAAGTTGTAAGAAAGGGGCGAAAGAAAAATATCGTTGGAAAAAAACAACAAGACTTTTACTGACACCCCTGTAGGTGTCCGCCTCTGACAGGTTCCTGAATGACTCCCCCCCTCCCCCCTATTGGCACACATTTAACCGAGATAACACGCTTCTGTTTTTATAACGCAAGGGGGGCAGGAAAGGGGGCGCCCACAGAGCTCTTCACCCACCCACCCCGCCCCACCCCTTAACGCCCATCTACATTGTTTGTCTAATCCACATCCACAACAGATATCAAGACCCCCACCATCCCCATCTCCACAACACGATCCACCCCCACAGTGTCTGTAACACTGTTGCACTTCATTCATACAATGCTGACAACAATAACAGAAGAGCAGTGATGACTTAACAAAAAACAAAAATACTTTGAGGATGTTTTATAGATGTTCAAGAGATGTTCCAGAAATAAATAGAGATGTTTTAGAGATATAGATGTTCCATGATGTTCTAGAGATAGAGATGTTCAAGAGATGTTACAGAAATAAATAGAGATGTTTTAGAGATAGAGATGTTCTAGAGATGTTCTAGGGACCCAGAGAGATTATACGAAGATTCTGGGGACAGGAATTAGTATGGAGAGAATGAGTGAGCGCGACAGAAATAGATAGAGTGAAAAAAAGGAGCAGGATAATAAAAATGGACAAATAATTGTTCAGAATAAAACTTTCCAAATATTTTCGCTATTTGTAAGAAGTCAATGCTAGTTGAGAAGTAACTTATAAGAATTCATTGTTCAACATACATGAACTATAAACATCTGAGTTTTTTTTTATCATGTTAAAAACGTTTTGATGTAATATATATGTATTCATGTTATTAAGATATTTACAGACTGTATAGATGAATTGTGTGGCGGGGGAACATTTGGTATTTTGGAGAGCAGAAAAAAAATCTTGCACAGGTGTATCTGGATGTTGGAACTTTTCTAAGAAGTGTATTTAAATGTTACACTTATATCAATGTTTTGAAAAGTGATGGAAACATTGAAACAAATACAAAGACATCTCGTGACAGAGAACAAGGGGAGGCCAATATTGATGCCAATCATTATACTTTTAAATATACTTAAAGTTTTAAGAAACAGTACTTTAGTTAGAAAGGGATGTTAGTACTCTTAAGAAATGCTCGTTATATCTGTTTTTCTCATTTTTGTCGAGGGCCCTTTCCCAAGAAAAATACCAAAATATGATGGTGTATGGGGCCCTAAAAGGGTTTTATTCCAGGACTCGCAAAATTATTGACCTAGGACCTGCAATATTCTAAAAAAGAAAAAAAGGCCCTGACAATATGATACCATTCTTTATAAACTAGATGTACCCTACAAAACGTTGGCATAGAGTTATATCCCCTTAGGCTTGATCGGTAGGCTAGGATATTTTTGGTTTTGGGCAGATCCGATTTTTTCATGATTGTATTTTAAACTGCAATACTGTTGTATTAATTCTTTACTTTCGATTTAACGAAAAACCCACACCACTATTATATATATATATATATATATATATATATATATATATATATATATATATATATATATATATATATTGTTATGATAACTCTCTCCATGCCCTCTGGAATGCGCGATGAACAGGGAATTCCCTTAGACCTCAGACTGATGCACCGTATACATTTACTATTGAAAGCGGTGACGTAAGAGCAGCACAGTTGCGATGGTGAAGCCGGTAGAGTGGAATCGTGGCCATTGTAGTTGTTCATTAAAAATAAATTTTTAAATGCTCTTTTTTATTGAACTACGCCTGTGCTGTTGTGATTTCTCCTTTCAGAGCATTTATATATATATATATATATATATATATATATATATATGTGTGTGTGTGTGTGTGTGTTGCCCGTTTCTGTGTCTTGAGTCAAACCACTGGACTTGAAACATTTGTGACTTTGGATTCAGACTACTTAAGACTAAAATGTTTCCAATCTACTGGTCCGACTCATCAGTACCACCCAGAATATGTTGTCTGCCCTGCCCCCCCCCCCAGTGCCTCCATACGTCACATCTTGAGTATCAAGTGATGGGGCAGTGTGTGTGTGTACAGGGGCGGGGACAGAGTGGGAGGGGGGCAGAATCCGATCAGTCCTGCAACAACATGAGCAATAACAACATGAAGAATTCCCCTGCATCATGCCCCCCCTTCCACACTAACCACACACACATGCGCGTACACTCACACTTGATCTGTAGCCACCACTCTGATACGCACACTTCCACACACCCACACACTCCCACACACCCACATAGCAGCCCAACCCTCACACCCACACACACACATACACACACACACACACATATACACACACCCACATTGCAGCCCACCCCTATTTTATTTTTGTTCCGTGTTATCAGCGCTTTTCATTCGCGAAAACAAAATGTTCCTTTCATGAAGGAGGCCATACGGGGGACTGTTGTGTGTGTGTGTGTGTGTGCTAAGCTCATTCTTACCTCCGAGATTGGGAGAGTTAGGAGAAGTAGAGCTCTCTGATTAAAAGAGAATTAAAAGAAATGTTCTGCACGTGCGTCCCAGACTTTAATTTTTTTTTTCAAAGTTGTTTGAAAATTGCAAGTCTCGTTGCCTGTAGAAATTCTTACTGCTTGTGGCAGATAGAATCAGCTGTGGTACAACTGTCAATATTTTATTCAGACTAGGGTTTATACAAAAACAGACTATTGAAAAAACCGGTTGTTGAAGGTCAATTTCTCAAAAAACCGACGAAAACCGGTTTTCGGTTTTACTATAAAATAAGTGAAATAACGGATATTTTAAGCATTCTAGCAATAATTATTTTCAATGTATGTAGTATTTAATTAACGTGTATGAGAAAGAATGAAGGATAATGTAATTAAGTCAACCAATTTTTACGTAAAACAATAAATAAAAGAAAAAAAATTATCAACGTGACAGTAAAAATACTACTACTGGGTACCTATATTTTCATTTAAACTGCTTTATAACTAAACACATTTCTATCATGAACTTTCTTTCTCATGTTTCATTTATATTATATTGTCAAAGACAAGAGGTTTGGTTTGCCGCACACAGGCCAGTTCTGAAATCAGCCGTTGTGATGTAGACCTCAGTATAGAGCTTATTTATATATATAGTCTATAGATATTACGGTTCTCTTTCTACTCATGGTATTCACTTTCTTCCTTCCCCCCCCCCTCTCTCTCTCTCACTCATCCTCTGTATAATTCTAACGTTATCTATTTATGTGACACAGTACACAAACACCTCTGCACCTCTCCAAGGACTCACATCGAGTGCCCGTTTAAAAACATTCCTCCACTGTTGAACTCCTCGCCCCTCCCTTCATAAAATTATCTCCCCACCTACCCCCTCTCATCCCTGAGATGTATTAGTTACACTATTCATTACAACGGCTGTACGACGGTCCTGCCATGTGAATGCCTTGTTTAGGTTAGACGGGTTGGTGGTGGTGGTGGAGGTGTTGGATGGTGAACATAATTTAGTCAACTTGATACAAAAATAGCCCCGTTCTGTCTTTTGTTTAGTAATGAGCTAGGGAGGCACCGATTATATACCCCCCACCCCCCGTTTCAAGTTGTACACTTCCCGCAAGTCAACACTAAATTCGTGCGCTAAAAAAACATCGGTTGTTTTGTGGAATTAGTTAACGACTTGAATTAAGCCCTCATTCCAGGTCGAGGAAACGGATGCAATAAATCTCTCAATGTGTATATACCGTCCCCTCCACCTCTATCCAATCCTCAAGTTACCACTTGGTCACGCCTTCTCTTTTGTATCGCTCAACAGTTACTTTCTATCAATGCCAAGGTAAACAGGTCGGACTGAGGAGGGAGTTCATTGGAAAGTCACAGTTTCCCAGATTTCTCTGTAATATCGTGGAATGTATCAACATTTTTTGCTATTTGTTAAGTTCTAAGCTAAAACCGGCTTTTAAAGCCAAAATAACCGGTTGTCGAATGCTTCGACTTTCGTCAAAAAACCGGTTTTTCGCCGCCGGTTTTTAAAAACCGACAACCCCTAATTCAGACCCATTGGCTGCTTGTTAAAATTTGTTAAGTCACCATGTCACTGTAACACACACTCACTCACAAATGACGTGTTCCGTTCCATGACATAGATGTCAGTGTTTCTCAAACCATCCAGACTGGATGTACCCCCTCCTTTATTCTCTTAATAATGAGTACTCCCTGTAAAAATAATTGCAGACCGCTATTACGGCTCTGGTTTCCCGCCATTTCTCATTAGCTGTGTACGTTTACGCGATGTTCTCAGCGCGGGGCTGCACGTACCCACCCCCCTCCCCCGGGGGGCCAAACTTTTCACGTAACTTTACGGGTTCGCGTACCAGACTTTGAGAAACACAGAACTACATTTCCAATGGGTGAACCTAGATGCCCTGACCAATACTTTAATACGTCGTAGAGTTTCTCTCTCCACGGCCCAATTTAGCCGGTTGTGCAATGAACACGGAGGCACTACTGTGGATTTCGGTGTCAATGGGACCGCGAACGCCCTGACCTTCACATCGTCATCAAAACCGTTGCACGTAATATCTGTATAACTTCTACAATTCGACACACAGAGTTGTGATAGATTACTTCTACAATAGGACACACAGAGTTGTGATAGATTACTTCTACAATACGACACACACAGTTGTGATAGATTACTTCTACAATACGACACACAGAGTTGTGATAGATTACTTCTACAATACGACACACAGAGTTGTGATAGATTACTTCTACAATACGACACACAGTTGTGATAGATTACTTCTACAATACGACACACACAGTTGGGATAGATTACTTCTACAATACGACACACACAGTTGTGATAGATTACTTCTACAATACGACACACAGAGTTGTGATAGATTACTTCTACAATACGACACACACAGTTGTGATAGATTACTTCTACAATACGACACACACAGTTGTGATAGATTACTTCTACAATACGACACACACAGTTGTGATAGATTACTTCTACAATACGACACACACAGTTGTGATAGAAGATGCGATAATAATTGTTTTTCCCTCTTTCTTCCAATAAATTCTGGCCTCATTGCTTTTCTGGCAATGTCATTGGTTAAGTCATGGTCACGTGACACGAATCTAGCCGTAGTTGATCAATTTCTCATTTGCGTAAAATTCACAATCTTGATCAACCCCACTCTTAGATTCCAATCCAAACATTCTAATCAATCACATTTATTAAATTTAATTCCTTTCTCGGCTATGTCTATCGTTATCATAGCTACATCTATTGCTACTATAGCTACATCTTTCAATACCAAAGCTAATTATATTGTTACTCTAACTACTATCGCTACCACGTCTACATCTTTAGATACCAAGGTTACTTCTATGGCTACAATGGCTCGATATATTGCTACTATATTTACTACTATCGCTAACAGGGCTACATTTATTGCTACAGAGATTACAATTATTGCAACCATATCTGCATCTAATGCTACAATGGCTACCTTCATCGCTACCATGGCTACATCTATCGCTACAGTGACTACACGCACCGTTATTTTCTCTACCGCACACTACCTCCACCATTTAACTGGCTCCTCAACCGTACACCGGTGAGCAGCTCGAGGCCCGGACATTGTGTTCTCACACAACAAGACTCCCCCCCCCCCCTTTTCGTCTCAGCTTTCACCCCCATGAAGGGAGGAAATGGGCGCCCGCGGAGTAGACTAATATTTGCTCGCCAAGACTTTGATGAGTACATACTTTCGGTGTGAGCTGACACGTCCTGCCCTTCCCTCACACACACACAATACTCGCCATTGTGTAGATTCGGCCTGACCAGTTGAACATAATGTGAGTGTACATGCTATTCTGAGATATGATACGGGTGTTTGAGGGGGGGGGCGGCGGGGAAGGCAGGGGTTGAGATGGGGAGAGGGGGTGGGGTGGAGGCAGTGACACGCATAGATAACCGTCAGTTAAATTCGGGGTGGGGTAGGGGGGCTGGGGTGTTTTATCCAGGGAGATGTGCCTATTATCACATGCTAATCCAGCCGAGAGATTATCTGGGGGTGTGTCATTAATGTGATGAAACAGAGCAAACAATTAACCAAGTCACTGCATAACGTAGTTCACACAAGTTATAACGTAGTTTACACAACGTATAACGTGGTTTACACACCTATGTCGTAGTTTACACAACGTATAACGTAGTTTACACACGTATGTCGTAGTTTACACAACGTATAACGTAGTTTACACAAGGTATAACGTAGTTTACACACGTATGTCGTAGATTACACAACGTATAACGTATTGAAATGAATTTGTCTTGAATAGGGCTTAAAAGAAGCTCCCCCCTCTCTCCTTTCAAGGAAGTCGATGCTAGTCTTAGTATTTTAGCATATAATTTTAGGGTTATTTGTGGAACACAGATGGTCAATTAGTTTTAAAAAAAAAAACATGCTCTGCATTGTCAGCATGAGATGGGCGCTGAATGAAAGTAGCGAAATATAGCGGCCAAATGTAGTGGTCAAATGTAGTGGCTCAATGTAGTAGCCAAATGTAGTGGCCCAATGTAGTAGCCAAATGTAATGGCCAAATGTGGTGGCCAAACGTAGTGGCCAAATGTAGTAGACAAATGTAGTGGCCCAATGTAGTGGCCAAATGTAGTCACCAAATGCAGTAGCCAAATGTAGTGGCCAAATGTAATTGCCTAATGTAGTGGCCAAATTTAGTGGCCAAATGTAGTAGTCAAAAGTAGTAGCCAATCAGCCAAGTCTACTGCATTGCTCTAGAGGGGACAGATGGTCGTATGATCTCCGGCGAGGACCAATGGATATTTCAGGTCATGGCTTAAGTCCCCGCTATGACTTCCGTGGTGCCTCCATGGCCATTGCACTATCTGCTATGGTGGAGATGAAAGAAGGGGACCATAAAAACCGTCAAATTAGTGGTTCGTAGGATATAACAGATTTCATTTCATCCTTACAGGGACATCACACACTTGATTACTCTGAACACCTTTCTATGGTTAGAACAATACAAAAATACAACAAACAAACAATCAAAGATCTAATTTTCAATGAAATCATCTTCCAAGAACTCATCTTCCAAGAACTCATCTTCCAAGAACTCATCTTCCAAGAACTCATCTTCCAAGAACTCATCTTCCAAGAACTCATCTTCCAAGAACTCATCTTCCAAGAACTCATCTTCCAAGAACTCATTTTCCAAGAACTCATTTTCCAAGAACTCATCTTCCAGGAACCTATCTTCCAAGTACTAATGATTAGTCTTTGTGTTAAAATAAAATTTGTATAGCTATTTAATCAATAAAGTTATTTGATCATCAATATATTTCACTTAGTCATACCGGGAAGTAAGGAAAGAATTTAAAAAAAAATAAACGAAGAAACAAATATCCCTCTCGAGATAGTAAGAGAAATCCTGCAGACGTGGTTCTGTGACATGTGCCTGCTGCCATGACATCGTGATGACAGACTTGGCTGACGTACGGCCCGTGGAGAGACAAATATGTACTCACCTTCTCGATTAACTAAGACGGTTTTTTTTTTTTCAAATCCCAGATTACCCCCCCCTCCTCTCCTCTACAACCATCTAACATCCAACCTGACAACCCTTTCCCCCCAAATGCTTGACTGAGTTTTGAGCCGCGGCAGAACAAATAGCCGTGCAGATAGACACGCACCACCTGTTCGCCTCCCCTCCCCCCCCCTCCCCCTACCGTGGTCTATAGTTTATTTCAATCAGACGATTCTTAAATAACTGCTACTTACACGTAGCTTACCTCTTTGTATCTATAATAACTTACTACCATAGCTGCTTGTATCTATAATGACTTACTACCACAGCTGCTTGTATCTATAATGACTTACTACCACAGCTGCTTGTGTCTATAATGACTTACTACCACAGCTGCTTGTATCTATAATGACTTACTACCACAGCTACTTGTATCTATAATGACTTACTACCACATCTACTTGTATCTATAATGACTTACTATCACAGCTACTTGTATCTATAATGACTTACTACCAAAGCTACTTGTATCTATAATGACTTACTATCACAGCTACTTGTATCTATAATGACTTACTATCACAGCTACTTGTATCTATAAGAACTTACTAGCTCACTTACTTGTATCTATAAGGATATACTAGCTCACCTACTTGTATCATTATCTCGTTTAAATGACAAGTGTCTAAATTCTGTTGAAAATAGTTTCTTCTCGCTGGCTCACATGTGGATGTACAAATAGATGCAGAGACCTGCAGTCCAGACCAACCCACAAACCCAGAAAAAAAAAAACACAGAATCAAAAATCTGTATCAAAAGTCGACCACATTGTAAAAATGACCGATAAAAGAGAAAGAGATAAGATTGTATATTTTTCAATTTTTCCTGCATAATGTTTACCAGCATGAATATGGAATGCACGTGCAAAGAGTAGCTATAGCAATATATCTTTGTTTATAAAATGAAGATGCATAGTGCAAAACAATATATGGTACACATTTTAACACCATCTAGTACGTGCAAAACGTGTGTACAGTGAATATCTCGAGTAATATAATACAAATACACTGAAATAAAAATGGTGTCTACTCGACGTACGTAAGAAAAGTTAAATCATTTGTAAATAGATATTATTTTAATCAGAGTGTTTGTTTTGATTGGTTGATCCAATCAAGTGTATATTTCTCACTAACAGAAATTTACTTGGACAGTTAAAACTGAATTGCTGAAATTTAAACATAAAATAGCACCCCCCCCCCTCTTCCCTTTCTAGTTACGATGAGCCACTTGAAGTCCGTAGCAACTTGATCCAGTGAACAGGTCTTAAATAACTCGATATCAGCGCCTCATAGTGCCTCTCATACTGACTGAACAAAACGCCCCTTCTCTTTCAACGGAGGGTCCGCCCTGACATTTCAACTCACCCTCCCTCTACCTACCCTTGTACCCCCTCCTTCCTTTATGTTTTATTTATCCCCCCTCTCCCCACTTCCCCAGGACCTCCACCCTCTGTGTCCGTGACATTTTGCTAAAAGATTCCAGCACGTTAAGAAATTGTACCAAAAAAATCTCTAGTTGGCTACACTGAAAGAATAGCTCCCTGGCTCCTGCACTCACGACTTGTGTGGGCCCCGTGGGTCCATAGCGGAAACTTACCACGCACGTGCAAGCACGTGGGGAGGGGGGCTGGGCGGTGTTTGAGATGAAATGGGGTTTGAAGTGAGGAAAATTGTCAATTAATTTCACCAAAGATTTGTGATTGGTTTTTAATTGATAGTGTGGTAAGCAGGTCAGAGTTCTCGACTAGTTTATAATTTTTATTGTGATTCTTTAGTTTTTTTCCTTGAAGTGAAACAATGGTAAATACCTAGTGAAGATTGGAAAGAGGAGTAAGAGATGATTGCTGGTTATCAAGGCATAAAAAATTGACGTTTACGTAAATATAACATTACATTACGTTTTACTGAACATTTTTTAGTGTCTTGTCAATGGAAATAAAAAGAGACTGAAGTTAGGGTAGGGTAGGGGAGAGACTATCAGAGGAGTGTATGTAAAGTATATCAATGGAGAGATTATCAGAGGCAGACTGGATTTAGTCGAATTTCAAAAAAAAAAAAAAAAAAAATTACTGAAATGCCATCTTTGCGCGTTTTCATAGTACTATACACATGTATAATGTAACAGTGACATAGTACTATACACATGTATAATGTGACAGTGACATAATACTATACACATGTATAATGTGACAGTGACATAATACTATACACATGTATAATGTAACAGTGACATAGTATTATACACATGTATAATGTGACAGTGACATAGTCCTATACACATGTATAATGTGACAGTGACATAGTACTATACACATGTATAATGAGACAATGACATAGTACTATACACATGTATAATGAAACAATGACATAGCACTATACACATGTATAATGTAACAGTGACATAGCACTATACACATGTATAATGACACAGTGACATAGCACTATAACATGTATAATGAGACAGTGACATAGCACTATACACATGTATAATGTGACAGTGACATAGCACTATACACATGTATAATGTGACAGTGACATAGCACTATACACATGCATAATGTGACAGTGACATAGCACTATACACATGCATAATGTGACAGTGACATAGCACTATACACATGCATAATGTGACAGTGACATAGCACTATACACATGCATAATGTGACAGTGACATAGCACTATACACATGCATAATGTGACAGTGACATAGCACTATACACATGCATAATGTGACAGTGACATAGCACTATACACATGCATAATGTGACAGTGACATAGCACTATACACATGCATAATGTGACAGTGACATAGCACTATACACATGCATAATGTGACAGTGACATAGCACTATACACATGCATAATGTGACAGTGACATAGCACTATACACATGCATAATGTGACAGTGACATAGCACTATACACATGCATAATGTGACAGTGACATAGCACTATACACATGCATAATGTGACAGTGACATAGCACTATACACATGCATAATGTGACAGTGACATAGCACTATACACATGCATAATGTGACAGTGACATAGCACTATACACATGCATAATGTGACAGTGACATAGCACTATACACATGCATAATGTGACAGTGACATAGCACTATACACATGCATAATGTGACAGTGACATAGCACTATACACATGCATAATGTGACAGTGACATAGCACTATACACATGCATAATGTGACAGTGACATAGCACTATACACATGCATAATGTGACAGTGACTGACAGTGACATAGCACTATACACATGCATAATGTGACAGTGACATAGCACTATACACATGCATAATGTGACAGTGACTGACAGTGACATAGCACTATACACATGCATAATGTGACAGTGACATAGCACTATACACATGCATAATGTGACAGTGACATAGCACTATACACATGCATAATGTGACAGTGACATAGCACTATACACATGCATAATGTGACAGTGACATAGCACTATACACATGCATAATGTGACAGTGACATAGCACTATACACATGCATAATGTGACAGTGACATAGCACTATACACATGCATAATGTGACAGTGACATAGCACTATACACATGCATAATGTGACAGTGACATAGCACTATACACATGCATAATGTGACAGTGACATAGCACTATACACATGCATAATGTGACAGTGACATAGCACTATACACATGCATAATGTGACAGTGACATAGCACTATACACATGCATAATGTGACAGTGACATAGCACTATACACATGCATAATGTGACAGTGACATAGCACTATACACATGCATAATGTGACAGTGACATAGCACTATACACATGCATAATGTGACAGTGACATAGCACTATACACATGCATAATGTGACAGTGACATAGCACTATACACATGCATAATGTGACAGTGACATAGCACTATACACATGCATAATGTGACAGTGACATAGCACTATACACATGCATAATGTGACAGTGACATAGCACTATACACATGCATAATGTGACAGTGACATAGCACCATACACATGTATAATGTAACAGTGACATAGCACCATACACATGTATAATGTAACAATGACATCCCCGTGACCGGAGAACTATGGTAATCAATTTTTGACTTTATTTCAAGCTCGGATTAAATTACAAATTATTTTAACTAATGAAAGCCATTTTAAAAAAACTAAACAGTTTATACTTCTATTGTTAGCGCTGGACTCTATCAGACCTGTAGAGAAATTTTTCTATGATAAAGATTTGAAGGATAATCTAATGTTGTTTATATGTGTTTAGTCATGCTCTGACCTGCCATATGTGGCACGCCTTTCGTGAATTGCGCTATCTCGGAACTAGTCTATTGCAAAATGAATATTATTAATTTGACATTACAATAACTCTTCTGTATATCCAATCAATTCTTGTAAAAAATAAACATCGCATCACCCATGTAAGATGCCATTTGAACAATTTGATTGGTCTGAAATGCCCCACCCCAGGGGGAGGACTAATGTCAGTTGAGGCCCCGGGCGCAGTAAATATATTGAACCCTTTAGAGAAAGAGAGACTCATCAAAAAGGTTTTGAATAGAGCTTTGTTGGGCCCCTAAATAACTCGGCAGCTCTGAGCGTACGCCTCCCTGCGCCCGTCCTTAAATCCACCCCTGCCCCTCCTGACTAGGACCGCCAGCAAGGAAAATAAATTCATCAATCACCGGAACTATAAATCTCCCCGCCATTTTTTTTTGCGGCCAATTTGCCAAGTTGTCTTATCGTCTGCCACTAACCAGCGGGTGGATCATGGGGGGGGGGGGGACATCCACTGCAGACACTAGTAATAAACTTTAAAGAGTTGATCCTCGACCAGAAGTAAAACATCAAGTTTCAGTCCTCACAGAAACTTTCTAAAGGATTTTCCCGAAATCAGAACTTTTTAAAAATTATATTTTAAACGGAGAATATTTTTTTAGGAAGGAAAAGAAAAAGGGAGGGGGGAGGGAGGGCAAGCAGCATTTAGTTAAATTATAATATCGTCTTGTTTGTTTATTATAGAGAATAGTTATAGAGAATAGTTATAGAGAATAGTTATAGAGAATAGTTATAGAGAATAGTTATAGAGAATAGTTATAGAGAATAGTTATAGAGAATTGTTATTGAGAATAGTTTTAGAGAATTGTTATAGAGAATTGTTATAAAGAATTGATACTAACAGTTAACTAATTCAAAAACAAAACATCACCAATGTACAATATAATAATAATGAAAAAAATAATAATCACAAGATGCAGCAATAAATACTAAATAGGGACTAATTCATTTAATTTATTTTTTTTCAAATCAAGTGTGTCTTTCTGTTCCACCAATAGTATTTGATAAAGTAATCACGTGACTTGCTTCCGACCTAACCGATCACGTGACTTGCTTTCGACCCGGAAGAGGATAAGAGTGTAGACATATACTGTGTGTGTTTTATTCCCTCGGGTAGTTTTCATATCGTTCGGTGTATGCGTTGTAACACCGTGTCATATGAAAACTACCTGCGATGAAGACAGTGTTACAACGCATACACCGCACGATATGAAAACTACCTGACGGAACAAAAAACTTTATTTATACGTTAGTGATTCTATCAGTAAGCAGAATGTTTGTAGTTTGAGTTGCCGTTCATCACTCGCTCACAATTGTTTTTTGGTTGTTGACAGCTGAGTTTAATTGGTTGTTGACAGCTGAGTTTAATTGGTTGTTGACAGCTGAGTTTAATTGGTTGTTGACAGCTGAGTTTAATTGGTTGTTGACAGCTGAGTTTAATTGGTTGTTGACAGCTGAGTTTAATTGGTTGTTGACAGCTGAGTTTAATTGTATTGAAAAATGGACGAGCCTTGCTGTTCAAAAAATGGCCGTCTGTTATCTATTGTGATTATGTATTAAGATATATTGGGAAGGCTATTTTGTTTTTGTGTGCACATTATTTAAAAAAAAATTATAAAAAAAATATAAAATTCCACCCGTCGTTCGACGGGCTAAAAATACTTGTTATTAAAAATGACCAGTTTTTCTGAAAATATTTCTACAATTGCCCTAATGAATGACTCATGTAAAATAAGAGAATAAGTTTTATTGGTAACTCAAAGTTATACCGAGGAATAAATCACTGGGTCACAAATTGTGGGTCACGACTCAACAGCTGATTGTAAGTGGGTCACGACTCAACAGCATAATGTAAGTGGGTCACGACTCAACAGCAGATTGCAAGTGGGTCACGAAACAGCAGAATGTAAGTGGGACACGACTCAACAGCAGAATGTAAGTGGGTCACGACTCAACAGCAGATTGTAAGTGGGTCACGACTCAACAGCAGATTGTAAGTGGGTCACCAGAAATTGCAATAATTACTTAATTGTAACATTACTTTATTTGTTTGCACGTGGTTCTCTTAATAGACCGCAAATCGGAAAAGTTTGAGAAGCACTGCAATCAATCATTCTACGTCTATACTTGACTTGATATGTCGTTCTTGACTGTCCACTTTTAGATGGACAAATACCTGGATCTTTCTTATATGCGTCACTTCCGATTAACGACCTTCTCCGTCCCACCATTTTTTTTCTTTGACCCATCATTCCCCCATCTTGTCATTCGACCCCCACTACCAGCAACTTTTCTTTGACCCATCATTCCCCCATCTTGTCATTCGACCCCCACTACCAGCAACTTTTCTTTGACCCATCATTCCCCCATCTTTTCATTCGACCCCCACTACCAGCAACTTTTCTTTGACCCATCAGTCCCCCATCTTTTCATTCGACCTCCACTACCAGCAACTTTTCTTTGACCCATCATTCTCCCATCTTTTCATTCGACCCCCCACTACCAGCAACTTTTCTTTGACCCATCATTCCCATATATCTTTTCTTAAGACCCCCAATTCCCCCATCCTTTCTTAGGACGCAATTTACAAGGTCGTTGATTTGTATACTGCCACTATATTACAATTTAATATTGAAATATTTTATTTTATTATTATTTTTTTATTTGAAATTTATGTTCGAATAAGGTACACTTATACATCATCGCAAAGCTTATATAGCAGGCAGAGTTAAAGTTGACTTAAATTATCAGACAAATGTTTGTGCGTTATTTTAGATCAAGGATGTTTTGAACATAGCCACGTGATTGTACAGCCATGAAGATAAGTGAAAGAAGCGAAAGCTGCGGCGTGTTTCTATTGGCTGTTGGTTTCTTTCTAAATGTTATCTCTCTGGTATGTTTGTGTGCATCTCTTATTGAATTAATACCTAAATGACTTAAGTGGTCTAGTGGAAATGCAATAAAAATAATTGTTTTACTGTCTTACAGTTATGTTTTTTTTTTAATCTAGCCAACACAGTGTTAGTTCAAAGGTCAAGTATTTTCTCACAGAAACCTCTCAACCCCTCCCCCACCCCCAATCACCTGTAGAGCCAGACAGCAATTAAAATTAAATATGTCTTACCTCTATATTTCGGCGTGCTAAGACTTCACCACAAGTTTTTTTTTTTTTAATCCGGTTTTAACAAAAAAAAAAAAAAGGCAAAAATATCTTAGAAAATCAAGTGTGAAATACAATACATTTTTTGAAAGCCAATAAATAGCCCGGCAGTTTTTGTAACACATTCAATAACGAGTGTACAAAGAGTCTGTCTCTCTCTATCTCTTTCTATCTCTCTGTCTCTTCCTCTCTCTCTTTATATATATATATATATATATATATATATATATATATATATATATATGCGTGTGTGCTTATGTATATATATGTATATATATATATATGTGTGTGTGTTTATAAGTATAGACAGAGATATATATATCGGTAATATTCGAGATGCGTCAATGAAACTCACGAGATTGTTGGACGTCTATGAAATCTCCCTCTGCTATGTCGTGCAGGTCTACAAACAACAAGGTCCCGAGACCATGGTCGAGTCAGAAAAAGAAATACGGGAGTCGGGGAAAGAACAACAGACCTCCAGAATTGTTGCAAGTCTTATCCTTCTCTACCCTCATCCCAATACCAAGAAATAAAAAAAAAAAAAACTTTTCGTGGGTTGGGGGAGGGGGTAGAGGAGAAATAAAGGTCCTATCCAGTCGCATGCACACGTGGGTCAAATTTACGATTGTTACCATGTAAAGGTTTTTGTAACATTTCTGTCATGCTCCAAACACTCCCGCGCCCCGGCTATTGTCCCCACGTCAGTGGCATAGTTTAGTGTTGTACGGTCCTGTATTCTGGAATCAACAGGGTGCCCTTGATCTGTTTGTCTGTTTGTACCTTCATGCCGACAAAATGTACTTCTTTTTTTTTTTTATTTCTGCATTCCACTTTGCCACCATCGCCTTCTTCTTTCCATCCACTGTTATGCATCCTTTTTGTCTTCCAGTCGGCTTCAGTCACGTGGTTAGAAATAGTTTTGTCTTTTGATGTCGGTGAACGTGTCATATGAGGCCAGATGTGAAACACACGTGGCCAACATGTGTAGAAATATTACATGTCTTATGGATAGGGACCACGTCTGTACTTACTGAACACATGGGACCATAAGGTACATAAGTCTTTCACTGTCATACCATAACATCTTTGTGACATACATTCGAAACACCCTCACTCAGTTACTTGTTAGCGCTACAGTGGAATAACGGAGCAAACATTTGAAAAACAAATAACACGTAATTTCTTCAATCGTGTTCATAAAATATTATTGTGTCGTGCGCGCGCACACACACACACACCACACACACATTTGGCTTGGAATATACTTTCCTCTGTTTAAATTGAAACTCTCTCTCTCACTCACTCTCCATGTTTCTCTCTCTCTCTCTCTCTCTCTCATTCCCTCCATCCTTCCCTCTCTCTACCTCGCCAACTCCTCCCTGTCTATTTCACTCTCACTTCTCTGTTCTTCTAACCCACCACTGTCTATGTTGGCCTATTTTATTTGTTCTTGTTGTTTGTACTCGGGTAGATAGCCCGTGACACGTGCTTAGAACAACTCCAGCACCCCCCCAGCCCCACCCCCAGTCGGCCCTCCCTTGATGGTCAACAGTGATAATCTCAAGTCGCGTGGATCCACAGCACGGCCACCCCTGCACATACCCCCGCCCACACATACCTCCTCACAACGTTTGATGAAATGAGGGAAAGTCAGAGAAAAAGAAACACACAACAGTAGGTGAGTTAAGGAATGATGTATGCACTCACGATGTCTGCCTCCATCTCTCCTCCCCCCCCCCCCTTTCCACCAAAATAACATGAGTTCTTCACTTCACTCCCTACCACCCTCTTTACAAACACCTTGTTTGGAGTATCTAACTCAAAAGGGAGGTCTGGAATCAACGGGTTGTTTAGACACACGATCCATGAGGGTAGTTCAACAAGATGAGGAACTCCACAGATCTGTTCTAGAACAATGCTCCCAGTTTTTGTAATTCGCTAGCCCTCAAGTCAGAAGGCGGGTAATGGAAGTATACGTCAGAAGGCGGGTAATGGAAGTATACGTCAGAAGGCGGGTAATGGAAGTATACGTCAGAAGGCGGGTAATGGAAGTATACGTCAGAAGGCGGGTAATGGAAGTATACGTCAGAAGGCGGGTAATGGAAGTATACGTCAGAAGGAGGGTAATGGAAGTATACGCCAGAAGGCGGGTAATGGAAGTATACGTCAGAAGGCGGGTAATGGAAGTATACGTCAGAAGGCGGGTAATGGAAGTATACGTCAGAAGGCGGGTAATGGAAGTATACGTCAGAAGGCGGGTAATGGAAGTATACGTCAGAAGGCGGGTAATGGAAGTATACGTCAGAAGGCGGGTAATGGAAATATACGTCAGAAGGCGGGTAATGGAAGTATACGTCAGAAGGCGGGTAATGGAAGTATACTGGTAAGTCAGAAGGAGGGTAATGGAAGTATTGCTTTTTCAACTTCAACTTTTCAAAACATTTAAATTTAACATAGCAATCACTTTCTTCTCCAATCAAATATAGTTGAAAGTTAAATGACAAGTATTAAATCACTTTCTTCTCCAATCAAATATAGTTGAAAGTTAAATGACAAGTATTAAATCACTTTCTTCTCCAATCAAATATAGTTGAAAGTTAAATGACAAGTATTAAGTCCAACCTTGTTGATAAACACGCAAGTTTTTTTTTTCAAACTTAGAATTTAGTTTCGCACTTAATGTGTGTCTTCAAAGTTGGAAATGAGCATCATTAGCGGGTAGTGTCATTAGCGGGGCCTAGGGTAAATGTCATTAGCGGAGCCTAGGGTGTCATTAGCGGACACAAAGGTAAGTGTCATTAGCGGGCCTAGGATAAGTGTTTTTAGTTGGGCCTAGAGTGTCATTAGCGGAGCCTAGGGTGTCATTAGCGGACACAAAGGTAAGTGTCATTAGCGGGCCTAGGATAAGTGTTTTTAGTTGGGCCTAGAGTGTCATTAGCGGAGCCTAGGGTGTCATTAGCGGGCACAAAGGTAAGTGTCATTAGCGAGGCCTAGGGTAAGTGTCATTAGCGGAGCCTAGGGTGTCATTAGCGGGCACAAAGGTAAGTGTCATTAGCAGGGCGTAGGGTAAGTGTCATTAGCGTGGCCCAAGGGTAAGTTTCTTTAGCGTGACCTGTCGTGTCAGCGGGAGATAGGGTTAGTGTCATATTACTGCTCATGACATATGCCGAGCCTGATAAACGTATGTTGTTCAGTTAGGTCGCAAAATATACATTTCAAATCGCTAGCCGCGGGGCGTGAGACGGTCGTAACTGCTATACGGATAAAGAAAACCATATCTGTATAAGTATATTAGTTTCATTTAGTTTCTCCTGTTTGAATGAATGAGGGGGTCAAGCTAAGATGGTGGAACGGGGAAGGTCGTTAATCCGGAAGTGACGTATATACAGAAATCAAATATCCGGGTACTTATGATTACGTCCTACAAGGAGACTCACTTTGCGAAGAAAGAAAATAATGGAAAAAAGAATGCAGTACATAAGAGAGTAGATGAGGTCAGGACTTTAGTTCTAGCCACTAGTCTGTGTTTCCTCTACGTCACTGGACGTCTTCATATCTTATCTTCTGTACGTCATCAGAACTATAATTTTAGCTGAGGGACCTGCTCCTTTAAATCTTCAACATTTAAAGTTAAAAAAACAACTCACTGAAGTGACAATCTGAAACTGATAAATGTGACGTCATCTTATACCCGGGGTGCGCCTTGGCCTCAATAATTTTTTTTTTAATGTATTCAAAGTAAACTCTTTATTGTTCTAAAAGTATTTTGTAACAAATTATATTCAAAGTAAACTCTTTATTGTTCTAAAAGTATTTTGTAACAAATTATATTCAAAGTAAACTCTTCATTGTTCTGAATGTATTTTGTAACAAGTTATATTCAAAAAACACTTTATTGTTCTAAATGTATTTTGTAACAAGTTATATTCAAAAAACTCTTTATTGTTCTAAAAGTATTTTATAACAAGTTATATTAAAAAAACTCTTTATTGTTCTAAAAGAATTTTATAACAAGTTATATTCAAAGTAAACTCTTTATTGTTCTTAAAGTATTTTGTAACAAATTATGTTCAAAGTAAACTCTTTATTGTTCTAAATGTATTTTGTCACCAATTATATTCAAAGTGAACTCTTTATTGTTCTAAAAGTATTTTTATAACAAATTATCTTCAAAGTAAACTCTTTATTGTTCTAAAAGTATTTTGTAACAAATGATATTCAAAGTAAACTCTTTATTGTTCTAAAAGTATTTTGTAACAAATTATCATCTTCATCAGTCTCGCTCGTGTGCTTTTGTTTTCAATTACTTTAGAACTAAAGAAAGACAAGGATAAGTTATGACCAATGTGCCGCATTGATTGATTTAGGCATTCAATATTTCATCAGGGAGGTAACGCATGAGGTAGATCAGAGTTGCATTCCAGTTTGTTATGTAGTCAAATAAAATACTTTAAAACGACGCTCCTTAGACGATGTGTCCGGTCTTTGTGAAATAAAAGTAATTTCATAAACATAAAAATGTCTCAACGGGAGCAGATCACAGCACAACGAAGAGCCACATGTATTTATGACATGGCTCTTTGAATCATCTCTTCCCTTCCTACGGCATTAGGCTATGGGATAAACCAACCTTCATTAGGCTATGGGATAAACCAACCTTCATTAGGCTATGGGATAAACCAACCTTCATTAGGCTATGAAATAAACCAACCTTCATTAGGCTATGGGATAAACCAACCTTCATTAGGCTATGGGATAAACCAACCTTCATTAGGCTATGGGATAAACCAACCTTCATTAGGCTATGAAATAAACCAACCTTCATTAGGCTATGGGATAAACCAACCTTCATTAGGCTATGGGATAAACCAACCTTCATTAGGCTATGGGATAAACCAACCTTCATTAGGCTATGGGATAAACCAACCTTCATTAGGCTATGGGATAAACCAACCTTCATTAGGCTATGAAATAAACCAACCTTCATTAGGCTATGGGATAAACCAACCTTCATTAGGCTATGGGATAAACCAACCTTCATTAGGCTATGGGATAAACCAACCTTCATTAGGCTATGGGATAAACCAACCTTCATTAGGCTACATAGGGATAAACCAACCTTCATTAGGCTATGGGATAAACCAACCTTCATTAGGCTATGGGATAAACCAACCTTCATTAGACTATGGGATAAACCAACCTTCATTAGGCTATATATACACAAATGGACCGACATATTGATAAAATGTCATCTAGACATTCAGATTTATATAGAAGACAGATAAATAAATAGTATACAGAGACAAAATCGAATAAACTGTTTTATCACAGCACACACACACACACACAGACGCTTGTGTCCCCCCCCACCCACCCACCACCACATAGACGTGGCTCTACAACACCTGCATGTGTTCAACGGAGGGATCGAGGTGAGTTTCCCCAGCGGTGCTCGCCACGTGGGGTCCCAGCACGTGCTAATTTGAGATCCCCGTGCCTTCTCTTGGGACTCGGGAGTTTTTTTTTGACACTTTCCCAGCGCCCTCCCTACACCACAGCGCCTGCCACATTTCACCAAGTCATACTTCACAGTCATTTTCTCACGATTGCGTGAGTTACTCCCCTTCATTGACAGAGTGACGACTTCTTTGTAAAAAATAAATTAACACTTTAACGACAATCAAAAATATAGAATCAATGCTTTTGTGAAGAGACAGAACTTCAAATTGATTCATATATTACTGGCTTTCATTTACATTTAGTATTCTTCTACATCAATTTTCACCAATTCACTTCCATTTCTTTTTCTTTTTTGCGTACTGCAAATATGTCCATAGGTCAAAAAGAGTTCATAAAATGCAAATGATATTTATACGTTGACAAAAGAAATAAAAAAAAAACTTTCACAATGTGACTTGACATCTATTAAAGTGTCGTCTATGTATCACCATAGTAACCGAGGTTGTATTGGTATACAAATATTTGACTAGCTGGAATCTGAACCGGTAACCTGCACCATATTGATTGGGGCGATAACAGCATAGCCATCTACATTGTTAAGTTTAAATTGACTCTCGGATTTCTTCCTTTCTCTCTCCTCACTGCCTCTTTCTGTCTCTCTCATCCTCTTTAGTCTATCTCGGACTCTTTTCCATTTTCATATTCTTCCTTCCTTTTATTCTCTCTTCCACATCTCTTATATTTCTCCCCCACCACCCTCTAATCTCTACTTTCTTCTCTATCCACCCATCTATCCACTACCCACCAATCTATCCACTATCCACCCATCTATCCACTATCCACCCATCCACTATCCACCCATCCACTATCCACCCATCCACTATCCACCCATCCACTATCCACCCATCCACTATCCACCCACCTATCCACTACCCACCCATCTATCCACTATCCACCCATCCACTATCCAACCATCTATCCACCCATCCACTATCCAACCATCTATCCACCCATCTATCCACAATCCAACCATCTATCCACTATCCAACCATCTATCCACTACCCACCCATCCACTATCCAACCATCTATCCACTACCCACCCATCCACTACCCACCAATCTATCCACTACCCACCCATCCACTATCCAACCATCTATCCACTACCCACCCATCCACTATCCAACCATCTATCCACTACCCACCCATCTATCAACACTTCACTGCTCGTCTTCTTTAACCCCCATGTTTGGCCCCACCCACTTTGACGTCATATCGCTGACATCACAGCACGAGCGAGATACCAATTTGTCAAAACTCGCACAACGTGTTCCAATTAAATGATGTGCAAATATGGAAGTTGTATGTGTGTGTGTGTACGTGTTGTATGTGTGTACGTGTTGTATGTGTTGTATGTGTGTACGTGTTGTATGTGTGTACGTGTTGTATGTGTGTACGTGTTCTATGTGTGTACGTGTTGTATGTGTGTACGTGTTGTATGTGTGTATGTGTTGTATGTGTGTACGTGTTGTATGTGTGTACGTGTTGTATGTGTGTACGTGTTGTACGTGTTGTATGTGTGTACGTGCTGTATGTATGTACGTGTTGTATGTGTGTATGTGTTTGTGTGTACGTATTGTATGTGTGTACGTGTTGTATGTGTGTACGTGTTGTATGTGTGTACGTGTGTACGTGTTGTATGTGTGTACGTGGTGTATGTGTTGTATGTGTGTACGTGTTCTTTGTGTGTACGTGTTGTATGTGTTGTATGTGTTTACGTGTTGTATGTGTGTACGTGTTGTATGTGTGTATGTGTTGTATGTGTGTACGTGTTGTATGTGTGTACGTGTTGTATGTGTGTACGTGTTGTACGTGTTGTATGTGTGTACGTGCTGTATGTATGTACGTGTTGTATGTGTGTATGTGTTTGTGTGTACGTATTGTATGTGTGTACGTGTTGTATGTGTGTACGTGTTGTATGTGTGTACGTGTGTACGTGTTGTATGTGTGTACGTGGTGTATGTGTTGTATGTGTGTACGTGTTCTTTGTGTGTACGTGTTGTATGTGTTGTATGTGTTTACGTGTTGTACATGTTGTATGTGTTGTATGTGTGTATGTGTTGTATGTGTTTACGTGTTGTATGTGTTGTATGTGTGTACGTGTGTACGTGTTGTATGTGTGTATGTGTTGTATGTGTGTACGTGTTCTTTGTGTGCACGTGTTGTATGTGTTTTATGTAATTACGTGTTGTATGTGTTGTATGTGTGTACGTGTTGTATGTGTGTACGTGTTGTACGTGTTGTACGTGTGTACGTGTTGTATGTGTGTACGTGTTGTATATGTGTACATGTTGTATGTGTGTATCTGTTGTATGTGTGTATGTGTTTTATGTGTTGTATGTGTGTATGTGTTGTATGTATGTACGTGTTGTATGTGTGTATGTGTTGTATGTATGTACGTGTTGTATGTGTGTATGTGTTGTATGTATGTACGTGTTGTATGTGTGTAGAGTGTGGGAGGGGGGTAATGATAGGCAGTGCAGTTGTGGGTATTTTGTATGTGTACTTGTGGGTATGTTGTATGTGCAGTTCTGGGTATGTTGTATGTGTAGTTGTGGGTATGTTGTATGTGCAGTTCTGGGTATGTTGTATGTGTAGTTGTGGGTATGTTGTATGTGTAGTTGTGGGTATGTTGTATGTGTAGTTGTGGGTATGTTGTATGTGCACTTATGGGTATGTTGTATGTGCAGTTGTGGGTATGTTGTATGTGCAGTTGTGGGTATGTTGTATGTGTAGTTGTGGGTATGTTGTATGTGCAGTTCTGGGTATGTTGTATGTGTAGTTGTGGGTATGTTGTATGTGTAGTTCTGGGTATGTTGTATGTGTAGTTGTGGGTATGTTGTATGTGTAGTTGTGGGTATGTTGTATGTGTAGTTGTGGGTATGTTGTATGTGCACTTATGGGTATGTTGTATGTGCAGTTGTGGGTATGTTGTATGTGCAGTTGTGGGTATGTTGTATGTGCAGCAAAGTTCACCAACTGTTTGGAGATCTATATAAAGAAATTACCCAACGTATATTGCTCGTTAATAGCTAGAACTACCCCTAGACCCCCCCTCGCCCTACCACCGTCACTATCTATCATGTTCATCAATTTTTTTAATACCTTATGACGTGACACGTAACCATGTAGGTGTCAAGTCAGCTTAAGAACAGTGCCCCCTCTCCCTCACCTCCCTCTTTCCCTCACCCCTCTCTCTCACTCACCTCCCTCTCTCAATCACCTCCCCGAATCTACCCCTCCTACTGTGACAACCTCCGTTGGTGCACTGGGAAATTGGATTCTCCCCTCCTGGAAAATGTTCTATAATTGCCCCTGGCTCAATAAGGAGCGGTGGATACTGTCCTAATGGTCTACCCATGCAGTTAGCTGAGCTTAGACAAACACCGCTGGTACCAGACAACATCTCCGACTGAGTTCTTGATTCAATTTCAAAATAAAAAGAAAAAGAACTTTGCCTCCACGCAACTCGACTGTAGCGAACTTTGTCAATAAAAACAAAAAGAAAGTGGATACATATTTTTTAAAAATCTTTACCAAGTCAGATAACTGACTAGGCTTGAATTGCTGTGAAAAATTGTTCTCTTTCATCTCTCTCTCTCTCTCTCTCTCTTTCTCTCTCTCTCTCTCTCTCTCTCTCTCTTTACAAACATATAAACATATACACAATTTTTCTTTCTATATTTCTCCCCCTTCTCTCTTTCCATCTATTCTCTTTCCTCTCATAGAAGCTGAAAGGCCCTAATTTACCAGTGTCGCACAGATAACAAGTCGTGAGATAAGTTTCAAAGATAAGAAGACGATAACGTAGCTTAGAGTCTGTTTCAGAAACCCAGACAGACTTTTTTTTTACATTAAATTAATTTTTTTTTAAACTTTTAGTGGGTCTCGTGTTTTTTGTTTCCCCCTTGGCCAATAGAAATGAAATGTTTTATCTTCAGCGCGGTGATTAAAATGTCTGGTCAAATTTTTCTTTCTCACAGACAGCTATTGCCACATTGGCTGAGATACATTTGGACATTTATATAGAGCAGGGTCAATTGTAATAGTAGCGTCATCTGCTTAAGGGATTGGGCGAAATAAAGTCAGACATATTGACATTTGAATTGATGGGGCTTTAGTTGTATGCCCGCTAAGTGACTGAGCCCAATCGAGCCCAGTCATCTCTATTCCCTATATTCAGCCCAATCGAGCCCAGTCATCTCTATTCCCTATATTCAGCCCAATCGAGCCCAGTCAACTCTATTTCCTATATTCAGCCCAAACCAGCCCAGTCAACTCTATTCCCTATATTCAGCCCAATCGAGCCCAGTCATCTCTATTCCCTATATTCAGCCCAATCGAGCCCAGTCATCTCTATTCCCTATATTCAGCCCAATCGAGCCCAAACAAGCCCAGTCAACTCTATTTCCTATATTCAGCCCAATCGAGCCCAGTCATCTCTATTCCCTATATTCAGCCCAATCGAGCCGAGTCATCTCTATTCCCTATATTCAGCCCAATCGAGCCCAGTCATCTCTATTCCCTATATTCAGCCCAATCAAGCCCAAACCAGCCCAGTCATCTCTATTTCCTATATTCAGCCCAATCGAGCCCAGTCATCTCTATTCCCTATATTCAGCCCAATCGAGCCCAGTCATCTCTATTCCCTATATTCAGTCCAATCGAGCCCAGTCATCTCTATTTCCTATATTCAGCCCAATCGAGCCCAGTCATCTCTATTTCCTATATTCAGCCAAATCGAGCCGAGTCATCTCTATTCCCTATATTCAGCCCAATCCAGCCCAGTCATCTCTATTAAGCTCAACGCTGAGGTAACAAGGCCGATCACTCGCTGAAGTCATAGAACAACAGTGCTCGAATTCTATCTACGCGATTTTCCATTCATTTCCATATTGAACATGGCCATGCCTGGGGAACTTGTATATAGATCTCCAAACAGTTGGTGAACTGTACTGCACATACAACTAGCCTACAACTGTACTACACATACAACTAACCTACAACTGTACTGCACATACAACTAGCCTACAACTGCACTGCACTGAACTGTGGAGGTGTATTTCCGGGAAATGACGTAATAAAACCCACTTCATTGATATCACTTGCAAGAACTGTACTTTAATACTGAGGTTAGGACTGAAAGTAATATATACATATACAATCAAGTTATGGCGATATTTCTTTAGCTATTTATAAGGCCATTGGAAGTTAGTTTAAAAAAAAACACACACAAAAAAGAAAGTGATTTGAAAGGGAAAAAAAAACTACTAAGTTTAAATTTATTATTTGAGTCCTTGGAAAACTTTCTTTTAACAAGCTATGCGGTGGTTGGAGTGGTTGGGGTGGGTTGGAGTGGTTGGAATAAGGGGTGAGTGCTGTAGTTTACAAATTATTAGAAGTTAGAAAAAATCGATATTTACAATACATCGATATACATTTTACAATATCGATATTTACAATACAGCGATACACATTTCACAATATCGTTGTAAGCAGTAAAGTTAGTACTCTGTAACTGGAACAATTTAATGACATGTAAATAAATGGGACAAACTGGAGCGAAATACATGTTGTAAGAAAACCTAAAGGTAATAACAGACTGTTTATGCGAAAATTGTCCGCGTGCCATGACCAGTAACGCCAAGAAATTTGTTACAATTTCCGATTGTCTAAAATTCAGTTCTAGTTATGATAAAGTAATTGTAAGAACGGTTGAAATCTCACATAATTCTTTTTTCACACTTTATATTTCCAATGAACTTACATCAACCATTGATTTTCATCTAATACATATTGGTCACACGATGCTATAAAATCTAATTGGTACTTGCATATATTATGCTGTACCTCAGTTTTATCAGTTCATACATTCAAATACCCACTGATGCAAACGTAATTTTGTAAAATAACTTAAAAGAAAAGTGAATTAACAGAAGGCTTTCAATGAGGCTGTCAATGAGGCTATCAATGCGGCTGTCAATGAGGCTATCAATGAGGCTGTCAATGAGGCTATCAATGAGGCTGTCAATGAGGCTGTCAATGAGGCTGTCAATGAGGCTGTCAATGAGGCTATCAATGAGGCTGTCAATGAGGCTGTCAATGAGGCTATCAATGAGGCTATCAATGAGGCTTTCAATGAGGTTGTCAATGAGGCTGTCATTGAGGCTGTCAATGAGGCTGTCAATGAGGCTGTCAATGAGGCTATCAATGAGGCTTTCAACGAGGTTGTCAATGAGGCTGTCATTGAGGCTATCAATGAGGCTGTCAATGAGGCTGTCATTGAGGCTGTCAATGAGGCTTATCAATGAGCTAAAGACACATGTATGATTCTACTTATTATTTCATTGTTGAATGTATTGGTAATTAATGTTTATAACGACCATATACATAAGGTAAGAAAAAAGAAAAGATCAATAATAAAATCAATCACTCACCTGATAAGGACAGATCCATACTCTCACTCCCTATTGGTGGGTTGGTGGTGTACGGACTCTGGTCACTGCTGGACGGCGGTGACATCGACTGGAGTGAGCCCGTGCTGCCAGCTGGCGACAGGGGCTGCTGTTTGACCCCGCTGGGGTATCCCGCCCTCGTGGCCTGTCCGCCCCACTGGTACAGCCCCGGGACCATGTTCCCAGCCGGCCCGCCCATGGACGACGTGTAGTCGCGGCCGTAGAGGGCCTGCTGCTCGCGGTGGTACATGGGTTCACGGAGAGAGTCTGGGAGTGTCTCCCTGGCATAGGCGGAGACGCCGTCTCTTAGGCCGGTGGGGTCTTTAGAGTAAACGCTCGTTTGGTAAGATGAAAGAACGTCTCTGGACATAGGCGTGTCCCTTGATGAATAGGCCGACGGGCTGCTTCCGCCGGCATACTTGCTGGACATGGAGGCGACAGAATCTCGGGCGTTGTTGATATCCGACGGTGCTGAGAGAAGTCCCTCGCGAGATGAAGAAGTGTGTCCCGACGAGCCCGTAGATGATGAGGCCGCTGAAGTATTCGGGTCTCTTCCAACATTGTCCGCGGTGTGGGTGTCTCTAATATGTGAGCTTCCTGACCGTCCCTGGACATGGGGTCCCTCATGGATGGGCCCATGACGTTCTCGGCTCGGGAAGTTGGTGATGTCATGGACGGTGAAGATGATGGAGGGGGTGGGTAACCGCCAGATGCACCGCCAGACCCAAGGCTGCCGAGATTGTAGTCAGCGCCACTCATGCCCGGGCCCATGGTGGGCCCCATTCCAGACAGGCTGTGGTGGAAGCTTGGGAAGACTGGAGGAAGGCATGTCGTGAATATTGGACCTCCCGCTGAAAGTTTGACATGCTCGGCAAGCAGTCGGCGGCCACAACCAGTTGGACATTGACGCCATACCTGGGGAGACTTGAGGACTGGAACCCGGGCATAGTCAAGCTCCTGAGCGTATCTGTTGTAGTGAGCTGTAGTTGGGCCCCATCGTCCTTTTGCTGCATTGAGTTCCCAGCCATCATTTGCTGGGAGTACGGGTCATAGGACGACATCTGACCATTGAGGCAGACCTGGAAGACATGTTCATTGAGGTCATCCCGGCGTTATCGGGGCCCATGAAGTCATAATGACCCATGACGGGTCCGCCTCCACCCCATTCCGTTTAGCATATACCGAACGGTTTCAACGCAACGGCACTTTCTTACACAAACCCCAGGGCCTTTCGCCGAAACGACCCTTCCTCGAACATGAATTCGGCAGCAGGGTCTATCGTCCAGAAGTGCCCTTTACCGGCCTGCTGATTCCTTTAGGAAGCTTGATGAAGCACCCATTGAGAGATAGATTGTGCCGAACTGAGTTCTTTAGCCTTGATAACTGCCTCTGAAGAATGGGAATCTCTGTTGTAAGAACGGTAGATCTCACTCAGAGTACAGCGCTGGTTGGCGAAGACTGAATCGCTATCCCAATCAACGCTATGTATGAGTAAGGAGCTATGAGGCGCATCTCCTGACTCCGACTTCTGGATTTCCTTCCCCCTTCCCTTCAACGTCACCGGGCCTTTCGAGTGGGTTTGTCGTCGTACTTGAAGATTCGTCGTCTTCCTCCGCCGTCTTCATTTCCTATCTCCTCCTCCATTGGCTACGCTGCTGGTGTCCTGCCGCTGTTTGGGCCCGTCGTCGGTGCGATTCCGATGGGGACCTTCACGTCCATCTTGGTTGCGGCTATGTTCTTCATCTCGCACAGATCGTGTCCGTTAGATACCGGTAACATGGCGTTGTGGTCGTAGTGCTTCAGAGTCTGGTCCTTTTGGCTTGAGCATATGCTCGTACGCTTTTATGGTGGGTCTCGTACTGTTTGATGTGGACTCCGTACTGTTTAAGGTGGGGGTCGTACTGTTTAGTGTGGGGGTCGTAAGACTTTGGGTTGGGAACCTCGTACTGCTTCAGTGACTGGTCGTAGGGCTTCATGTGTGACTCGTAGGCCTTAAGTTGAGAGTCGTACTGCTTGATGTGGCTATCGTAAGACTTCAGAGCGTCGTAGCCTTTCATGCCCTGGTCGTAAGACTTGAGTGACTGGTGTCAAGATCTTGAGGGCCTGGTGTGGGTAGATTTCATGGCCGTGTCTGTAAGGCTTGTGATCAAGTAGGCGCTCCATGATCTGAGGGAGTCCAGTTGATCAGCCTGATAGGTGTTTTATGGGTGTATCTATTGATGACGCCTAACTTTGATCGGTTTCCATCTTGTTAATTCCGTGTATCATCTTGTAAATTGCTTGTATCTTCTTGTTATGGCTTTAATCTTCAATGTCACTCTGTAATAAAACATTTAACAACAGAATTTCAATAAATACAATCGGTAATGATATTTTACACATAATCGATATTAATAATTTTCTTCATTAATATGCATTTCAAAAAAGCTCTCATTTTAAGAAGAAATGTATGAATAGGCTACAATTAATCAAACGTAATTAAAGTCTACATGTTATAACGTAACGCATATTTCACGTGAAACTTTAACAAGTCTAGAACAAAAAATCATTTTCGATTGATTGATTCGCTGACAATCCATTCATTGATAATTTTATACCTCTTAGTTGTTTTGTGATTTTTGACGCTTAATTGTTCAGATGTTGGCTGAATTGTGCAATAAACATAAGAAAATATGTAACTGTTTGTGTTTTAAACTGAATCTAATTTGTGAAATTATGTATTATATATATTATTATTACATACATTACTATGTATTATTAAATGTACAGAGTCTGTGGGTTGGTGTATAGAGTGGTGTGTATGTTGGTGTGGTGTGTATGGTACTGTAGTAAGATGTAGTATGTATTGTGTTGTGGTGTGTATTGTGTTGTGGTGTGTATGGTGGTGTGGTGTAAGTGGTGGTGTAGTGTGTATGGTACTGTAGTGTGTGTGGTGAGGTATGTATTGTGTTGTGTATTGTGGTGTGGGTGTTATGATGGTGTGTGTGTGTATGGTGGTGTGGTATTGTATGGTACTGTAGTGTGTGTGTGGTGTGGTATTATTGTGTTGTGGTGTGTATTGTGTTGTAGTGTGTTTGGTGGTGTGTATTATTGGTGTGTATGGTGGTGTGGTGTGTATGGTGGTGGCAGTGTATGGTGGTGTGTGTGTGGTGTGTATGGTGGTGTGGTGTGTGTATGTTGGTGTTGTCTGAAATGTGGTGTGGTGTGTATGGTACTGTAGTGTGTGTGGTGTTACGGTATGTATGGTGGTGTGGTGGTGTGCTTTGACTTACATTAAAAGAACGCAAGAAGAAGTAAAGATATTTCTAAACTGGTCATTTTAGAAATCAACTCAATGACAGTATTTAGCCTGACATTTTATCATCACTCCGTCACAAACATTTCTACCAAAATGTATCGGCGATGTCAATAAATCTTAGAACGATGTAGAAGATACAATCATTAGTTGCAAAATTAATAACAAAAACACTTAAGCAAGACTATGCTGATTTAAAACATTTAAAGATTTAATTAGAACACATTTATCTGAAAATCTTCTGACTATCGTTGACACTGAAGCTTTTTTATTTACTTCACAGATTTAAATTGAAACCTGCACATTTTCTTAAATGCTAATAAAACTCCAGCCCCTTTTATCAGTGATTCTGTTTCTCACTGGTCGCCGCCCTTCGTTCAATCTCTCGAGCAATAAAAATACAGTCGTAAACTTTCTCTTCACACGGAAATGTTACAATTTAAAGCAGCCAGAAAATATTTAATTTTTATTCCTTTTTTTTCTTTCTTTTTAGTGTTCTCTAATTCCCGACCCCCCCCCCCCCCCCCCATCCCATCCCTCATTTGCCAGATATTTCCTCCTAACCAGACACGCTCTCTTCCCTCTGCCTATATCTCCGTCGTACTATCAGCATTAAGCAGCTAGTGCTAAGTGCATGACATCATAGCCCTCATGAAAAGAGAAGATAACCACGTAATTTTTTTTTCTTTTTTACAACTAGGTGGCTGCCCCTAATTGCGGAACTTGCGTTTAAAAATGAAATATTTTGCCGAAAATATATAAATATATATGTAAACGTTTTGTTTTTCTTGGAATAAGAAATGTACAGTATAAGATATTTTATCTTTAGGACCGAGATATCGGGAATTTTCGGAGAATTTTAAGGGGAGATACAAATCCTGACAGGAGCCTGCATTATAAGACAGTTAATTCACATTATAACTGGCTACAAGACTGATCTGTAAATGACCTGAACTGTGTAAAAGAGATAGAATCATGAATTATACTAAGATGGTATCATACAATTGACCAATCTAACGCGGTCTATTCGTGAATATTTTGAAGTATAATGAACGATAGTTAAAATATAATGGAGAAGGTTGAAATATAATGGACGATGGTTGAAGTATAATGAACGATGGTTGAAATATAATGGACGAAGGTTGAAATATAATGGACGAAGGTTGAAATATAATGGACAATGGCCGAAAAAAAATGGGAGATGGTTGAAATATAATGGACGAAGGTTGAAATATAATGGACGATGGTTGAAATATAATGGACGAAGGTTGAAATATAATGGACGAAGGTTGAAATATAATGGAAGATGGTTGAAATATAATGGAAGATGGTTGAAATATAATGGACGAAGGTTGAAATACTTAGCAATTGTCATTACAGTCAAAGTATTATATTACAAGATTTAATTTGAGAGCCGTACAGACCAGTTGCTCTATAGTATAGTACACAAGTACTAGTGCAAACTGTTCAGTACAGTAGCCATACTGAGAGTACCTTCCATCTCAATGAACAGATCACGTGATATCTAATTGACTGGGGGGATGGGGGAGTTATCACCACATGTGTGGAAGTAGATAGATAATTGATACAGTTTGAACAGTATCAGAGAGAAGAGAATACATTGACCGACGGTCAGAGCAGTGGCCATGGGCTAGTATCAATTCCGGTGGAGGGAGGGGGGGACCAAATTGGGGGGAGGGGGAAGTGGTCGAGATTTTTTTCCCGCTAGGTGATAACATATTGTTCTATCGCGGGGCCTCTCCGAGTGTCTCTGATCCCTTCCACCAGCCCCTCCCCACAATCCTTCACACCCCTTCAAAATGCCACAACTGAATAAATCATTGAACAGTTTGATAAAGCTGCTCAATCTATCAGGATAAATCAATCAGTTCATGTTCGCGGTGGAACACAAACTTTACCGCGTCATAGTTATCTCAACCATTATAGATTTCATTTACAATATGTCCATTTTCTACTTTTTTTTCCTTTTATAAATTTCCTTCTGATCAAACTTCATATTGTGGATGAAAGTTTGATTGACAACCAACAAGTAAAACAAACAACTAAAGCTTAAAGCATTTATAAAACGAAGTGGCTACGGGACCATCAAGCATCATTGTATTAAGGTTAGGAATATTGCTGGTGCCCGTATTTTTTTTCGCGTACCAGCAATTATATTAGGGTTAGGAAAAGGGTTAGGGTTAGGGATAGGGTTAGGGTTAGGGTGTGGAGCAATATCTATTGCTGGTACCCGGAAACAAATACGGAGACCATCATGATGGTCCAGTAGCCACTGGGTTTATAAAAACTGTAGCCTGGTGCTAATGAAAAGAAAACAAAACATTGGTTTTAATGAAAGTATTTTATACATATTTCTGATCCTCACTGAGAAGGTCTGATTATTAATGTATTGACCATGTGACATTTTGTTACGTACCAGACGCTACTTTATTTTTGCGTTTTACAAATTAATATTATTTTTTATGTGAGTGAAATTTGATTGTATCAAAAAATGTATGCGCTAAACATAAATACAGATGTCTGTAGTACAGATGTCTGTACCTAAAAATGGTACAATTAGTTTAAATACTGTTAAAGAGTATTGTTTTTTTTTTAATATAATTTGTGGTTTAAAAAATAAGCCAAGCTGCTAATATCTCAAGTGTAAATATTATTAGACATTATTTGTAATTAAAATTATATTATTTATATCTTACACATTATTGTGTTTAGTTTTATTTAAATTTTAATTGTCATTTTATTTAAATCAGGTGAAGGTACCTAACCCTACCAGGCCGGGCATGTTCAATGGGCTCCAGTCTCGAGGATGTCATTGTCAGTAATAAATAAACAACAAGTACAGCAACTAGTACAACTACAAGTACAACAAGTACAGCAACTAGTACAACAACAAGTACAACAACTAGTACAACAACTAGTACAACAACTAGTACAACAACTAGTACATCAACAAGTACAACAACTAGTACAACAACTAGTACATCAACTAGTACAACAACTAGTACAGCAACTAGTACAACAACTAGTACAGCAACTAGTACAACAACTAGTACAGCAACTAGTACAACAACTAGTACAGCAACTAGTAGAACAACTAGTACAGCAACTAGTACAATGTGAACTATTCTGAAAACTATAATCGCTAATGATATTATTGGATCAAGACATCGTGACAAGTGAAACCAACAGAATCGAAATTAATATTATTGGAAATTAAATTAATGATCTAATTGAAAATCTACATTTTAGCAAAAAATAAAAATAAACCTAATAACCCAAGCGAACGATTTCATTAATAAGTTGATTGAATCATATCTTATTTATCACCTACTTTGATAACACAAATACACATTTCAATCCGTCTATATAACATTTCGATGTGTGTGTATATATATATATATATATATATATATATATATATATACTAAATTGTGATTTAATATATGTGTTTTCAGATGATCTATATGTCAAGTTATTTTCTGATCTAATGGTTTTTCCTTCAAAGATGTTTTTCTCTCCCCCCCCCCCCATTTAAATTGTCTGAAATTAGTCGGTGACACAATTAGGTGGGTGAGGCTGATGTAAAGTGAAATGTCAAGTTGTAAATGTCATTTTGACACTCCGTGTACAGCAAAAAAATAATAATATTTCGCTGTAGAGGGAGGGGGTAGAGAAATTGATAGAGAAGGTAGGGGGAAGAGGGTGAGGCTAGTGCTGTTGCCCCCTGGGCTAAAAAAAACTGTGTACTAGAACAACCTTTTCCCGGAATCCAGTACACTTGCTCTAACACATTACATTTATGGCATTTAAAAAAAAAAAGAAAAAAAAAATATGTCTGAATAAAGAAAACGTACCTACGAGTTAATGCCCTTGTTTTAGTCTAAATGGAAGTCACAGATTAATGCCCTTGTTTTAGTCTAAATGGAAGTCACAGATTAATGCCCTTGTTTTAGTCTAAATGGAAGTCACGGATTAGCACATTCTCTTTTTAGTACAATGTTTTTATACAAAGCGCTACTTTGTTCCAGATGTTATTAAAGATATAGTGGAGATTGACCATTCTTGGACAACACTTTCAAAAAGGTCAAATTTCAATTGTTTCTATAACAATAAAAAGATAATTCTTTGTAGGAAATACACAACAATAGGCTAAATTGTTAGTTATAAATTAAGCGATAAGAACAACAACAACATTAGAACTGTTACATTTCATCAAGTTACGAATATAATAATACACAATATAGAGCACATGTGTGTGATGATGTATGTCATTACTGATGGATAAATTAAAATTTACAAGATGAAAAATATTTGAATTGTTTAGTCTCTTTGAATTACAGTGAGGAACTTGGTGATCTGTTCTCACTCGTTGTGTTATGTCGAGTAGAGAATCAGAAGACTGGAAGGTGAACCAGGGCCAATCAAGTTATGCGCCGGCACTAGTATCACCACCTTTTTAAAAATAAAAAATGTTTATTAAGGAATGACACTACACACACTTTAAAACAGTAAGGAAATTGTTGGAACTGTAATGAGATAAATAGTTAGAACTTTGATGTGATCAATAGTTAGAACTTTGATGAAATAAATAGTTAGAACTTTGATGTGATCAATAGTTAGAACTTTGATGAGATAAATAGTTAGAACTTTGATGAGATCAATAGTTAGAACTTTGATGAAATAAATAGTTAGAACTTTGATGTGATCAATAGTTAGAACTTTGATGAAATAAATAGTTAGAACTTTGATGTGATAAATAGTTAGAACTTTGATGTGATCAATAGTTAGAACTTTGATGAGATAAATAGTTAGAACTTTGATGTGATCAATAGTTAGAACTTTGATGTGATCAATAGAATGAAATGTATTGAGATGAATAGTATAGTCACCACTGGCCACATAGTACTCACCATATTGAGTCTTGATAAACATAGAAAAACATTACCCTCCCTCCCTCCCCCCAGTAAAGCGTAGCCCTACCCCATACGTTAGTCTAGTTTAAACCAATGCATGGCAACTCAATGCCGGCGCTAGCATTAAGACTGTTGTGCAGCCACCTAAAGCGCAGTGTTGACCTTTAATGGTTTGGAGCTTCAGAAATAAGAAAAAAAGTTTGCAATGGAGTGAGTACAAGAGACTCACTTTCAGTCGAGCCTGAGCCACTGCTTCTCAAATGTTGTTTAAGAAAAAGAAAATAATGTTTGGGTATTTCTTTATTTACTTTTGATATCCCTTGTCTACTCTGTCAAGTTTACTAGGCCTCATGACTAAACACAGGAGTAGATTTACTTTGTGTCGGTATCGATCTACACGATTTGAGTTTTAACAAATAAAATATCATCAACGCATTTAATTAACTAAACAACAGAAATGATGTTAGCCGGAATAAAACGTTGTTCGAATAAACACATCAAATAAACACATCAAATAAATAGAACAAATAAACACATCAAATAAACACAACGAATAAACACATTAAATAAACACATCAAATAAACACATCAAATAAACACATCAAATAAATAGAACATGTAGATAAGTGTTCAATGTTTGGAAGATTTATATTAAACATACTTGAGCTTCAATTTCGAAGCGAAATATAAATGAATTAAATTTCTTCACTGATTATTTCACCGAACTTTATACAAATTCTTAATGGAATCTTATAATGGATGTAATACTTACTATTATAAAGTTGGTCAAGGCAGGAAGATGTTTGAATATAGTTTCATTATATATTCATATACGTATATAATTTCAAATGAAATAGAAGGGGGTCACATTTCTTTTTAAGACCCTAGTGAAGTCTAATGGAAGTAAAGTTTCCCTGTTAAAGCCTGTAACTCCCATCGGGGGTCAAAATGAGTTCATCTGTTTTTGTAGTTTTGGTCATTCTATGGTATTGTGTAGCTAGTAACAATGCCTTCATCCACCTTTACTAATGTTGTAAACACATTACTTAAACAGGGTGGACTTAGGGCCATCGATCGGACCAGTCCTGGAACTGTCTTGAACTCGAAACCTCTCGGTTAGCATTCGAATGCTCTACCACAATTTGACACACTACCACACTGCCGCCGAGCGACGGATGGTCGAGAGGTTGACTGTTGACCTGAGTTCGATCCTCAGTTAGAGGCAAACTTCCAGTGAAAGTGTTTGAGACTCTTCATAGTCCTCGTTAAACGGATACACAACTCAAGCTGCATATACGGAGTGTGGCGCTGGAGGGTGATTGCTGAGGCCCTTAGCTCCCCAAGGAGTTCAAGGAATTAAGTCAAGTAAGTCAACTTGGGGTAGTAAAGGCGGCTGGGCGTTGTGCTCACCACACAGTCCCTTCATATGCCGAGGTTATAGAAACAGATGAATTATATCTTTTATCTCCCCAGTGGCGTAGTCAGGGAGCATCATGTTCCGGGCGCTACTCACAAAGCAAAGCTTATAATATAATATGGTTTTCGAATGGGGGGGGCGCTAAAAAAAGGTACAGCCCCAGCCATGGGCGTCTCTAGGAATTTTTTCCAGGTGGGGGGGGGCAAAAATTTCTCCCGGGGGGCAAATAACAACTTTATGACATTTTTAAAAAATGAATACGCCCATAGCCCCAGCCGCGAGTTGAAATAGCTCGCAACGCCACTGCATCTCCATCGATTGCCCTTTACTGAATACCCTTGTGATCTAATATGATAGCGGTCTGGGTTCTGCGTCAAATCGAAAGTGGAAAAACAAGAATTCAAAATGGCGTCATGCCCGAGTCTCGATTCGGTATTTTTTTTTTTTAAATCTACAGTTTTTAATTGTATCTGCGGTTTTTAAACATGAAACCAAAAAGGCCAAAATGTGAAAGTTGTTCCATTTAAATATTTTTTGTTTGCTTTTTTTTATTTCTACAACATATTGCATCTTTAAATTGTAATAATATCATGAAAAAATCGGATCTGTCCGAAACCAAAAATAAACTAGCCTACTGATCAAGCCTAAGGGAATATAGCTCTATGCAAAACTTTTGCAGGGTACAGCTAGTATTGAAATAATGTTATAAAGCTAGGAGATTCAGATCATAAAATTAATCAAATCATTTAAGTTATCAAATAAATGTAAGACTATTGATATATCAAAAATACAATCTGTTTATTACACTTTTTTGCGCTCCGGGCAATTTCAGATGACCTTAATCCGCCTCTATTCCTACAATGATAATAGAGAATAAAATAGATAAAAAAGTAGTTCCAACTTGAAGTATCAGTCAAAGAAATCTGATAAAAGAAATGGTTGATAAAGCTAATTAGGGATTATATTGTCAACTTGTGACTCAGTTCATGCGGACTGGATATTTTGAATACTTCCATGATAAATGATCCAATTTGGGGAGGATTTGTTCCTGTTAGCAGACAGTTTCCTTTCGATATACCGGTGAATGCACATTTAGAAATACCAGTTCTTTTATTGCAATGAAGCCGCCACACTTGCTACATAGTTCGTTGTGTAGGGAAATAAATGTAAAAAATGTAAGAGACTTGCAACCAATGTCCTACATCATAAGTCTGTTGATATGACACATATGTGGACATCTAGTTAAAAACATGTAAAATATAGTCTCGTCTGGAACACACGGAATACAGTATAGAAAAAAAAAAATTGAACTAAATCTTTTTCCCGTAAAAACACTGATTCATGTAGGAATGAAATAAAGTGGTAGAATAATAGAACTTACCGACCTTAGGAAAACCCAACTACTTTCTTTCCGGTGATTTTGAATATGGAGTATAAGGAGATGTTTGGTAAACAATGACCCATTTATGCACAACAATAACATTTATATATATATATATATATATATATATATTCTTTGCTAAATATTTTGCTTATGTATTCGAAATCATAAACAATATTGTATTCAAACAATATTTTAAGGATATTAAAAATATTTAGTTCATTCTAAATGTCATTTCGAATGTCTGTATATACATTTGAATGTAATACTCTAACAGTAAAAACATGAGAATATAAATATATAAGTAATATTATAGCTAGTATCAGTAATATTTTAGCTAGTCTCAGTAATATTATAGCTAGTATCAGTAATATTAAAGCTAGTATCAGTAATATTATAGCTAGTATCAGTGATATTATAGCTAGTATCAGTAATATTATAACTAGTATCAGTAGTATTATAACTAGTATCAGTAATATTAGTGAGTCTAGTTTAAAGAAATAAGAACTACCTTCGATAAAGCAGGCCCGTAGCGTGCGGTGGGGGGGGGAGGCAGGGGGCCGGGCCCCCCAGCGTTTTGTCTGCCCCCCTGCTTATTTGCTCTACTTAGTAAAATGTATTACCTGCCCCCCCAACTATTGCCTAACCCCTGCTGTAGAATGCCCGGCCCCTCCTGTAGAAAATTTTCACGCTACGGGGCTGCGAGTAAGTCATATTAAGTAAGATTTAGGTTCCTGTATTTCGTAAAGTTGGTTATACTGTTGCATTTGATTAACAGTAAGTAAAAGTAAATTTTATGAGTTTATTTTTAAAAAGGCTTAATAGTAGATCTTTTATTATGATATTTGATAAGTTATGTATTGGTGACTAAAATATTATTTTGATAAACATTAGAAAAGTTTTAGCCGTTGATATCAAACTTTTCCCCTCGTGATATTACTGCAGAAGTTGAAAGATGAACAAACAATATATATATATATATATATATATATATATATATATATATATATAATATATTTCTCATCCATTTATATAATTTGTAATTTACTTATAGATAAATGACAAATACATAGAGATATTCATGATTTTATATTAATTATTATATTTTTTGAAATTTTCAATATCTTTTAAAATGTGAACTGTAAAATATACAACCAAATAGCATGATGGTTGTTCTAGTAAGAGATAACAATAGTTATATGTATGTCCCTGGTGTTGCATTAATTCTTATACACTAGTCACAAGACTCAAGACCTATAAATGAGATTTTGGAATCTAAGATATTATTTGTGCCCGCCAGTTACAACGGAGTTGAATGAAACTGAAAGAAATGTCTAATAAACGGTTGACTCAGTCTTAAATGAAATAATTAAATATGGTTTATGTTACGGAATGGCTGACTCTGTCATGGTTAGTAAACTATACTATACACTTACTGAAACATTCAATGACTCTTACATAATACGTATGCAGATATGTATAAGTTTTAAGTTTTCTTATTGAAGAATTTAAACAATGTAGGTAAAATAAGACACAATAACTATTATTAAAAAAATCAAAACCAGCTTGAGACAATGTCAAAAGCACCAGTGGTGCCCCGGGTGGATCTAAAAATGCCGCCCCATGTTCCTATAATAAAATACTCAAGTGGTGAAATCGCTGGCCTTCATTGCTATTATCTCAAAATCCAACTAAAGGCAACGATGTTGAGAAGTGAAATGTTCAGCTGAGGTAGGTACAGATATAGTACATGTAAGTGTAAAGGTATAATTGTTTCGTAAACATTAGGATCACTTTTTATTTAACTGAGATCCGGGTTTTTATATTTCCGGGAGAGAGATAGTCAGTTATAGAATCACTCTCGTACACGACAGACGTGTCGATGTTTTTTCCTTGATAGGATATTGTAATTATTATTGTGAGTGATCATGAGAGTAACAGATCACCTCCATGATGGAGATATATTTTCTAAATAGTTTTTTGTGTATTTGTACTTGGATATAATACAGATGGATTATTAGAACATAATTGAGTTCTTACTAGAAATGTGGTGATCCAACAGATTATTTTTACAATGTGTACAGTGAACTTATTTTATCGTATTTTCTATATTATTGTATTGTAATAAACTTCAATCAGCAAAGAACACTGTCTTCTCATATTATTTAGTATTGAGTAGTGAAATGAAAGAAGAGCCACAGCTACCACAAACACGCCTCCAAGATAATATCATACTAATGTTTAAACTCAGCAATGCCTCATCTATAATATTGAGAAAGTAATACCCTGACAATGATGGCAGAGAACTTAATACACTGACAATGGTACCACTTAATACCCTGACAGTAAGGTACAGATATAGTACATGTACTTTTGATAGCTGCAGTAGAAATTAAAGTAAGAAAGAATCATGCAACTATTTATAGAAAATTAACTCGATTGAAACAAAGTTTGAACACCCCCCCCCCCAGATGGAGTAAATATTTCACTTATTTATGGCGTCCACGCTTTATTTAGTCAATACAATTTACATAAATATGTTCATGTTCTAAGCTAGGGTTGGGTGAACTTTTTGAGTCGTGTGCCACATGGGGTTCATAAATTCGATCGGCGGTCGGAATCAAGAGCAGATAGATGAAGAGTTGACATGAACAAAGAGCAGATAGATGAAGAGTTGACATGAACAAAGAAGCAGATAGATGAAGAGTTGACATGAACAAAGAGCAGTTAGATGAAGAGTTGGCATGAACAAAGAGCAGATAGATGGAGAGTTGACATGAACAAAGAGCAGTTAGATGAAGAGTTGGCATGAACAAAGAGCAGATAGATGAAGAGTTGACATGAACAAAGAGCAGATAGATGAAGAGTTGAGATGAACAAAGAGCAGTTAGATGAAGAATTGACATGAACAAAGAGCAGATAGATGAAGAGTTGACATGAACAAAGAGCAGTTAGATGAAGAGTTGGCATGAACAAAGAGCAGATAGATGAAGAGTTGACACGAACAAAGAGCAGATAGATGAAGGTTTGACATGAACAAAGAGCAGTTAGATGAAGAGTTGGCATGAACAAAGAGCAGCTAGATGAAGAGTTGACATGAACAAAGAGCAGATAGATGAAGAGTTGACATGAACAAAGAGCAGTTAGATGAAGAGTTGACATGAACAAAGAGCAGATAGATGAAGAGTTGACATGAACAAAGAGCAGTTAGATGAAGAGTTGACATGAACAAAGAGCAGTTAGATGAAGAGTTGACATGAACAAAGAGCAGTTAGATGAAGAGTTGACATGAGCAAAGAGCAGTTAGATGAAGAGTTGACATGAACAAAGAGTAGTTTGATGAAGAGTTGACATGAACTAATATACATTGAATGTTTACGTTGAAACAGTCAATGGTGTGTGGCGGGCCGGGTTAAACAGTCCGGTGGGACGTTTTAGGCCCTCGCGCCGTATTTTCACACGGCACAGGAAATATATAATTTTACTTTTTAGAATATTATAATAAAAGTATAATTAAACTGTACTGACGTCCACCCCTCCCCCACCCACTTCCATTCTTGTATAAAACCATCAATGTTTGTTGTAAAACAAAACAAATTCTCTGCAACATTCATTAAATAGCTGACTGAATACGTATGGATGTGTGTTTGGTTTACAACTATAACTGACAGAGTACACAACTATAACTGACAGAGTACACAACTATAACTGACAGAGTACACAACTATAACTGACAGAGTACACAACTATAACTGACAGAGTACACAACTATAACTGACAGAGTACATATGTCTGAACATTGAGTACACAACTATAACTGACATAGTACACATGTCTGAACATTGAGTACACAACTATAACTGACATAGTACACATGTCTGAACATTGAGTACACAACTATAACTGACAGAGTACACATGTCTGAACATTCAGTACACAACCAAACTGACAGAGTACATATGTCTCAACACTCAGTGGACAACTTCAGGTGTCAGACATGTTCCAGATCTGGAAGCAGACGATTCTTGTCCAGGTTAAATTTCATGATGATCCATCACATAGCTAAAAACTTCTGGTTTAATCTGGTTTAATCTCGTCACCAGCTAGTTATTAAATACGACAGTGAAGTGAGGAACAGAAAACATATGTTGTTTGAATACTGCACAAATGTTATCATCGATATAGTTGATATGTTCCATATAGATATGACTATTGAATAGGATGTACATTACTGATAGTAATCTGACCGGTTCATTACTTAAAGATTGTACGAACTATACGAAGAACCGAACATAACAGCTGAAATCAAAATGAATTGACTGAGGTGGGTAGGGCACATAGAAAGAATGGAAAACAACAGAGTTCCGAAAGCAATATATAAGGCAACACCCAATGAGAAAAGGCCTAAAGAAGCAGACAGTTAGAGGAAAGAGAAAGACCTTATTAAAGCCATAGGAGTGAGAGAGTGGAGGGAAAAGACCATGGGTCGGTAAAAGTGGAGAAGAGTAGTATGGCAGGCCAGGGCCCTAAATGTAGACCCAAAGGAAGAATAAGAAGAATTACTGAAAGACATTTCACCGGTTCATTACTGAAAGACATTTCACCGGTTCATTACTGAGAGGCATTTCACCGGTTCATTACTGGGAGACATTTCACCGGTTCATTACTGAAAGACATTTCACCGGTTCATTACTGAAAGACACTTCACCGGTTCATTACTGAAAGACATTTCACCGGTTCATTACTGAAAGACATTTCACCGGTTCATTACTGAAAGACATTTCACCGGTTCATTACTGAAAGACATTTCACCGGTTCATTACTGAAAGACATTTCACCGGTTCATTACTGAAAGACATTTCACCGGTTCATTACTGAGAGACATTTCACCAGTTCATTTCTGGAAGACATTTCACCGGTTCATTAGTGAAAGCGATGCAATAGGTTCCGATGCTACCATATCAACGACTGATTATGACTAAGTTTTCTCTTTTCTTGGCGTTTGGATTTTCTCGGGACGGAAATTGTTCTCATCCCACAGACATGATAAATCCCTGGACAAGACATATGATTTTTAAGTCTCATTTAAAATTATCTTAAATAGGAGATGTGGTAATCATTGTTTCATTTATTACTTTATATACACTCCCTGTAATTGGCAAAAACAATGTTTTGTATTTTAATGTGAAAATTTCACAAAAAGATACCCCCGTACCCCGTACCCCGTTTTATTGAAGACTGGAAATAAAATAACTAAAAGAAATATTTGCTGTCAAGTATTTATCGATACAGATGAACTGAATCAATAAAATCATTGATGCTATAAGATTATGACATTTATGTAAGATATTGAATTACTGTAAACATGGGCGTCGCTAGGAATTTTTCCAGGGGGGGGGCAAACATTTTCCAGGGGGGGGGGGGGGCAAATAACAACTTTATGACATTTTTTTTAAATGTAAGGGGGGGGGGTAGCAAATGCCCCCCCCTCTTATATGACATTTTTTTTAAAACTGTAGGGTGGGGCCAAATGCCCCCCCTTGCCCCCCCCCCCATGAATACGCCCATGACTGTAAACAACCACGAGAGAAACACTAACTATGGCCAACATAGAGCTCTCTACTTCGGTAATTGTGTATTGAGTATTTAGCCGATTTTACAGAGCAGAGATGGCAAGTAGGACTTTATCAATAGGCCAAAATCAGAGCAAATTGAAAAAAAAAATGTTTATACACATGTCATGAGTACTTTAGGTTTTTATACTTTGCAAGTATAATACAATATACTTTGTTAATATTTACAACTTTATTTGGCGTGCCAGGAAAATAAATATTGGTATGCCAAATTTGACACGTTTGTTGTGTAAATTGTTAACATTGAAGTAGACCTCAAAAATAAAAAAATTCCTGTCTCTGTAGATGGGTAACATGTTATATTTCAAATTGAAGAAAGTTTTCTATTAATAACGTGTCGTCCATTATTCATAATTTATGGTATTGTCTTCTTTGACGTTTATTTTCCTCAGTAAAAATTCCACCAAAAAAAAAAGTTTCACAAATATAAAAATGTGTGATCAGTAATTTTACTCGAAATTTATTTAAACACGATGCCTAATGGTGTCAGTTTGACATTTTTTTTATATGAGTCAAAAGTCAGTTTTTTATGATGCGATCCAATCAAAATACAAAGTTATTCTGCATCAAATAATTCTCTGATTTCACTAGACTCAATATTTACCATGTCGAATACTATTCTCCATCAGGTCCTAGGTTGCTGTCACACTACATATCCCAGAGACCTTTCTGTATCTCCTTAATATAACCAAAGTACCACAAAGGTCTGATGAGTGACGACACTCGAGTTATGTGCACGACGTGCAATACACAGACGCACTGAAACCAGTAGCTAGGATGTGACTGAAGTAGCTGAGATTTGAACCTTTCCCTAAACCGTGCGAAGGGATATATAATGTTGTTTTTTTCTCCAATAAATGAAACCTAAATGAAACCTAAATGAAACCGTATTTCTTATTGAAAACGCAATATAAAAACATTTGATTGTTTAATCCAATGTTTAATAAGGAGTAAAAATGTTCGGAAAAAAATTTTAGTCTATGTATTCACCATTTGGTCTTCAATATGTACTGTCCATTCGGTGGTCTTCAATATGTACTGTCCATTTGGTGGTCTTCAATATGTACTGTCCATTCGGTGGTCTTCAATATGTACTGTCCATTTGGTGGTCTTCAATATGTACTGTCCATTTGGTGGTCTTCAATATGTACTGTCCATTCGGTGGTCTTCAATATGTACTGTCCATTCGGTGGTCTTCAATATGTACTGTCCATTCGGTGGTCTTCAATATGTACTGTCCATTCGGTGGTCTTCAATATGTACTGTCCATTTGGTGGTCTTCAATATGTACTGTCCATTTGGTGGTCTTCAATATGTACTGTCCATTAGGTCTTCAATATGTACTGACCATTTAGTCTTCAATATGTACTGACCATTTACTCTTCAATATGTACTGACCATTTAGACTTCAATATGTAATGTCCAATTAAGTAGAAGCTATACAAATTGTAGAGCATTATTATTCAAACTAAAAACATAAACACATAGATAAATAAAACATCTTACCCGATTCTGATTGGATGGCTAATTATCCAATTTAGACCGAGGTCATGAGAGAGGAATTCGAGAACTTTTACACAAAAAAAAAACTTAGAAATCCAGAGTCCATCCTTATAGAAAATATTTTTTTTTTAAATCAGTGTCATTTAGTAAACTAAAAAAGATATTTTGACTAAAAACTATGTGAAATAACACTACAATAATAAAAAAAAAAAATAAGTATTTTAGCAACTAAATCCAATGAAGTTTCTCCGTTTCTAGTGAAGTCCAAAACGTTTAGTTTGTTCCCTTGTTACCATTGTTGGAAACCTTGTCCTGTGTATGAACATCAGCTGGTGTGGAAAGTAGCAAATGAACATTGACTGAACCTAGACTTTATCTCCTTGGACTATTCGCGAATTACACTGAATTCCTGACTACGTGTCATGCGATTCTAGAATTTAATGTAAACCGATAGCCTTTTAAATATTGAATTGTATAAGAAAGTTTGTTTGACGAACTTCAACACAATACATCCGTCCACTGGCAGACCTGAATTCTTCACTTTTCTCTATCTGCTCTATTTTTTGTTTTTCTGTGTCAATCTTGGGAGGGTTAGCCAAATCAAACAAGGAGCGCGGTGCATAAGCTAATCAAAATGGGGGGTTCAGAAGTTATACGAGGAGGGGAAGGGGGGTGGTGGGTAGATAGAGGGAGACCCCATGTAACTGTGCTGGTCTTGATGGACGCTACATGAGACGAACTTCGTCAAGATTGTAGGGAGGTGGGGGGAGGGGGGGTTACCTCTTCCCGTTTGCAGTTTGGAGCTCACCTCTTTACTCTCGCCCCGCCCCCTGCTCATGTACCGAGCCCGAAAAAATTCCTCTCTTACCTCCTTTTCTTACCTAGCATCCGGGAATTCTGAGTCGATGGGCGGAGTCAAAGAAGCGTCAATCAATCAGCCTGTTGCTTTATTCCATCATGGGGCGGTTCATGGATGTAACTGTAAACTGAAAGAAGCCAATCGGCAGATTGAGTAGAATCACGTGATATCGGTCATGTAATATAATTAAAAAAAAAAAATCAACAACATAAGCACATATTACATACGTTGTTACAATAACAAATACATTCACAATGTAAAGCTTATGCTTTTAAAATGTCCACACATGTAAACATAACAAAAATGTCTTAGGCTTTGACTAGAAAAGTGATTGTATTTCCTCTACTTCATTCTTGGTCGTGTTCAATCATTTATGATTGTTGATATTAGAAAGTAGATAGTTTTTATGATTGACAATATTAGAAAGTAGATAGTTTTTATGATTGACAATATTAGAAAGTAGATAGTTTTTATGATTGTTATATTAGAAAGTAAATAGTTTTGGAAAAATTATCAACTAGACACAACTTTACTACTTTAGGAAAAATAACAATTGCACCAATTCTACCAGTAATAATCAATCTTATTGACCACTATGACCAATGGTCAGACAGCAGAGTTTCAATAATTGTAATAGTAATAAAGGAAAAATCATAGTAAGTAAATCATTTAAAACCAATACAAATCATAGTTAGATGTTGGTAAATATTTCAAAACGGATGGAATGTCAACTCGGTAAACAGATATTGATACATTAAAATGCCCAACATGTTAGCACAGTCTCAGATAATTAAACTTTGTTGTTTATATGCTATAGTGTAAGACACAACACTATTGTTTTATTATTGATACATACAATGTTTAGTAAAAATCAAAACGAGGCAGTGAGATTTTAATTGATGTGAATAAAAAGAACTGGACTAAATATGTCTGAATGACTAAATAGTTTATAAATATTTTAAAATATAGAAAAAAATAATAACCTATATAACTAGCTGGGCACCGGCGCTTTTTGGAAATGATAACTGATATAAATATTTCTAAGATATAATGCATTAAAAAAAAACAACTTTTTAGTGCATTTTAGTAAGATATTTTTTTTCAAAGTGAATTTTTTTTTCTGTACAAAAAAAAATAAATTATATTTATGAAAATTGGAATACTCCATAAACTCAAAAGTTTACATAAATAGGTCAATATATACATAAATAGGTCAATATATACATAAATAGGTCAATATATACATAAATAGGTCAATATAAACATAAATAGGTCAATATATTTATATAGAGAGAGGACAACTTACAATTAGATGATTTTGTTACAATTACAAGTCCTCATTAAAATGACCTGTTTATCTAAAGGAGTTCAAATCATTTGTCTGAAGGAGACAACAGTACTCACATTTGTCTGAAGGAGACAATAGTACTCACGTTTGTCTGAAGGAGACAGCAGTACTCACATTTGTCTGAAGGAGACAGCAGTACTCACATTTGTCTGAAGGAGACAATAGTACTCACGTTTGTCTGAAGGGGAAGCAGTACTCACGTTTGTCTGAAGGAGACAGCAGTACTCACATTTGTCTGAAGGAGACAGCAGTACTCACATTTATCTGAAGGAGAAGCAGTACTCACGTTTGTCTGAAGGAGACAGCAGTACTCACGTTTGTCTGAAGGAGACAGCAGTACTCACATTTGTCTGAAGGAGACAATAGTACTCACGTTTGTCTGAAGGAGACACTAGTACTCACGTTTGCCTGAAGGAGACAGCAGTACTCACATTTGTCTGAAGGAGACAGTAGTACTCACATTTGTCTGAAGGAGACAGCAGTACTCACATTACATGAGATAATTATTAGATATGACAGCACGAGAGAGTAGTTCTACCAGTGCTTGGCTCCTTCTGACGTCAGTACGCCTGACATGCAATTACCGTTCTCACTGAAGTCTGCAAGTTTGGAATTATTTAAACCAACATTCAATGATAAATATAATATGATTCAAATCGTTATTTACTTGTATATATTGACATGACTGTTTTAACACTCGAGCTCGATGGACGAAGGGCCCTAACAATATACTAGGGGTGACCAGACAAGGGGCCCTAACAATATACTAGGGGTGACCAGACAAAGGGCCCTAACAATATACTAGGGGTGACCAGACAAGGGGCCCTAACAATATACTAGGGGTGACCAGACCAAGGGGCCCTAACAATATACTAGGGGTGACCAGACAAGGGACCCTAACAATATACTATGGGTGACCAGACCAAGGGGCCCTAACAATATAGTAGGGGTGACCAGACAAGGGACCCAATCAGTATATCAGAGGTGACCAGAGAATAGTATAAGAATATACCAGGAAAGAAGCCATTAATATTTCAAAAGGAAACAGTATTCTTACTTTCAATCTGCAGCAGACAGTCTTGAGATGGAATATAATTATATAAAGATTTCATACAACAATCGTGTGTTATCTAAGCAACGATGTACTTGAGAACATTGAGTATAATTAATATAAAAACAATGGGTTACACCCAGATGTTAATATCTAGCAGAACATCATGTGTGGTCCACAGAAGTCCTACATTACTTCACAAAGTTCACTGATGAACACGTAATGAGAGTCATATCAACAAGCAGATACCAGCCAGTGAGATGAGAGATGATTGAATAACAATGAAGAATGAAAGCTTTATAAAATGACAGAATAAAATACACACACACACACTTATAATTTACCATCGACTGTTGTTACCTTATCTGTACTGCTGTATGTGGAGACGACAAAGAATCTCTTAAAAAAAAAACAGTGAAAAATATTTTCTGATGTTAAAAAAAATCAATATGTGATTTAAAAAAAAAAATAGTCCCTCAGAATCTACGGGTTTCTTGACTACAGCTGTCTAGGTGACCAGATGGGTCACACCTTGATTCACGTTTGAAGTACGATCTCTCTTAATCTCTCTCTCTCTCTCTCTCTCTCTCTCTCCCTCTCTCTCTCTCTCCCTCTCTCTCTCTCTCTCTCTTTATATATATATATATATATATATATATATATATATATATATATATATTATACACTCACACACAGACACAAACGTCATCAAACTGTAACAATCTATTTACAGTAACTTGTAATCAAAATAATGATATAACTAATAACAACCAGTCGCTGAGACATGCAGCAGTTTTGAAAATATAAAACTAACAACATAAGTCTCATTCATAGAAATAGAACTCTATAAATAGCCTGATTATATCACTGGTGTCTATAAATAGCCTGATTATATCACTGGTGTCTATAAATAGCCTGATTATATCACTGGTGTCTATAAATAGCTTGATTATATCACTGATGTCTATAAATAGCCTGATTGCATCACTGAGGTCTATAAATATCCTGATTATATCACTGATGTCTTATTATTGATTTCTTTCTACATGAGTACTAAACGAAGTAGCTGAGAAATACCTCACAATGTCTAACCTCGTCACTGTAAATGACGTCATTTATTAGTAACTTATTCCCCCCCCCCCCCCCCCAAGTTTTTTTTTATAACAACTAGAAGTAAAAACTGAGGTACAAGTATTAGATAATTCGAAAAGTGTACCTCTCTCGAGTGATGTCTCTCATGAAGTCCAGTCAAGAAACTCATTTTTTTTTCTACAAAATACTAACAAACCCATATTTTTCAACAGATTCCACATTATTTCAGTCATATAACGATGGACATCAAATTAATGTTAATTTATTTACACACACACACACACACATATATATATATATATATTTGAAAACTACATAGTTTTACTACTCCCAACTTTTGTTCGAAATTTTAACCATATTTATTGTGAGTTTTTTGTGACTGAACATGTAAATTTGTGACCTAGGTTATTAAAAAAAAAGAAATGATATGCATATAAAATTTGTGTTTTATCTTTATAACCTTTTTTTATGAATAACTAATTAGTTCAGACAACTGGGATAAACATTGCATCCATTTTTTTCTCAATATAACTGGTGTACCATGTATTCATTATCGGATCACGCATAGTTGTTTTATTTCATTTTTGATTAATTTTTCAATTATTTTATTTAGTTCTTCTATGAATATGAGTTCTCCTACAAGAAGTGCAACTGTACATTCTGTGTTTGGGTAAGCAGCTGAATTACCTAAAAGACAACTTCCAACCAGTGAAGAAGTTTTCAAGGCTATATGTGGATGCTTAATATGGAACAATACAATCATAGCCTTCATTCATGAGCGTACGCATTAGCGCATGAAGTTAAACAATTATATGACCAGGCTAGTATCCCCACAAATGACATTACCAGTATAATTGTTCGAGTAAAAAGAGTTATAACCAAAGGTCATGAATTTGAGAAATATTCAGATATATAGCGATCATCGGTTACTTTTCAAGAGGGGTACAATTCCTTCAAAAAGTTATTTGACATTTGTCCATGTAAATGTTTTGATGCAGGTGTTAGTATAGAGGAGACTGTAAATGTCCACAATCAGTAAGAAATATGTTCATAGACAATGTTGACAATCAAACAACAAAAATATTACAAAATCGACAGAAAAGAAAACATTCATTGATGCAGGGTGGCGATCAGATAAGAACCACAAATGATAACGTCAATGATGAGAAAGATAATGATATTCCAGATCAGGATGCTGAAGATGATGAACTACTTGATGCAGACTTCTCTAGCAATGAGGAATGTTCCAAATAACAAAACAGATATCAATATGAAGAATTATGCAAAGCAGTGGACCGATGTAAACCAAGCTATAGGGATACATGTCTTATCGTTAATGCTGTGTTGAAGGTTTTAAACATGTTAACACCATCTACAGCTCTGGATCCAGCAAAGATGCGTCGACATAGATAGGGCAGCCAAGGAACATACTGATGAGAGCAAAGATGGTTAACAAAAGCGAACAGGATTTTTGAGATCCATCTTGTCAAAGTGGGGCTAGAAACTTTTTCTATATTACACAACTGCTTCAGAACCTTGATACTGCTGATCAATCTATTATATTGCCTGTACTGGAAAATAACTGCTACTTTGCGCATCCAGAAAACATTCTATTGGCTGCAGTTAGGACAATGATGAAGAAATTGGAAGGTATGCAGTAAATAAAATCATAACAGCACGACATAAACCAGCTCCATGCAGAGTTAGAATTTTTCAACAAAAATGACATAATCCTGAATATTGCAGCTAAATCATATGATCAGATGATTAACTGGGATCTTTGCTCAGTGACATCCCCTCCCCTGCTGGAACATATGTGTGATGAACTTAAACGCAACAACCCAATCATACTGGATCAAATTCCCTGTCACTCTCAAGCTGTTGAAAGAGCAATTAAAGAAGTTACTGCTGTTAGTTTGAAAGTGTACGGACATTTTAAACTGTACGGACATTGCCCTCGACATGGGATGGTTTTGCAAACAAAGAAATCAAGGGATGTTCTTACGAAAGTTGAAAGCAAAGGAAGTTTCCTGGGACAATCAATAAACAGTATTATTCATATGTACATTGTATATTTTGCATGAACGATTAATAGATTTGTACAATTTCATATTACTTATACCAAACATTCTAAATGTTGTAAAATGTCATACATTGGGGGGGGGGGGTACGGGGTCAAAGCAAAATCTTTTTTATTATTAAAGTTTAAGACATTTTAATATCTTAGTAATGATATAGTAGATTTAAAAATAATTTTGTTCAAAAAAAAAAAAAAATATTAACATATTGATATTTGTGGGTGCGGCATGCCACCATCTTGAAATTTATGACCTTTTTGTGGCAAATATTTCTGAAATATTTATAGACTGATTCATTTAAAATGTACATTTTTATAATTAGAAAAGCTTACTTTTGGGAATGTCAAAGTACTTTTTTGATAATGTAATAAATAAATTTTTTATGAATTTTTTAAATTTTGTATGGTCAAAATAAGCAAATAATGCTAATTTTGAAAATTTAGAAAAAAAAAAAGACTTAAAATTTCTTGAAGAGCCTCTGACATTCTATAAATGCTCCTCTTCTACATAAAAATTAAATGTTTTATCAAAATCTGACATGTGGTTTTTGAGATTTTTTTGCCAAAGTGAAGCAAAATGTCAAATATTTTTTTTCAGAGAAAAATTACCTTTAAGTTTTTAAATTATTGAAGTTTCTGAATGAGTAACATTCTGAAAATACATTTTAATTGATCTAAAAATTTTTTTTCTGCAATATAATTAATTCATAATTATTATTGACATGTTTTAGTATCTAAAAATGTAAAAAAAAAAAAAAAAATTTTTTTTAGACATAGTGCATTTTTTTTCGCCCCGTACCCCTTGAATTAAAAGTTGGGAGTGGAAAACGTTATCTGATTTTTACAAATTTTACATTTTTACAATCAGTAGGACCATAGGCAACTTTTTGAATATGTTTCAAATTCCCAACTCTAGAATGGAATTTTTTGACCCACCATAATATATATATATGTATATATATATATATATATACATATATATATATATATATATATAAATTCTTTTCAAACCACATGGTATTGAAAGATTATTTGTAATTAGGGAAAATTAATAATAGTTGGGTTTCTATAAAATATACGCACAATATAAAACTTTTGAAATGTTCTATGTAACTTGAAATTATGTACACATAATACATTCGATTGGCTCTTAATAATGTATTCAAGTAATTATTTGCATTTATATTGTAATTTTCCATAGGCAACAACTTTCCTCCCTTATCGGGACTTGTCCACTGCGACATATCAAGACCATTAATCATGTGACACCAAAGTACCATGTGATATTTGTCAATCGCAGTACACAAAAGAGTTTTGTTATTGGCAGATCTTCTTAATTTTTTCTTGAGAAATCGAGAAACACGCATCGTTGATGCCCACATGATGTCCCCTTGATGTCCCCTTGATGCCCCCTTGATGTCCCCTTGATGCCCCCTTGATGTCCCCTTGATGTCCCCTTGATGTCCTCTTGATGCCCCCTTGATGTCCCCTTGATGCCCCCTTGATGTCCCCTTGATATCCCCTTGATGTCCCCTTGATGCCCCGTTGATGTCCACTTGATGTCCCCTTGATGCCCTAAGCTACCAAATAATTTAAGTGCGTCCCAAAATATAATAAATTGAACATTTAAAAGTACATACACATCTGCATACGTGAATACCCTGTGAATACTTACTTTGTGAATACTTACCCTGTGAATACTTACCCTGTGAATACTTACCCTGTGAATACTTACCCTGTGAATACTTACTCTGTGAATACTTACCCTGTGAATACTTACCCTGTGAATACTTACCCTGTGAATACTTACCCTGTGAATACTTACTCTGTAAATACTTACTCTGTGAATACTTACCCTGTGAATACTTACCCTGTGAATACTTACCCTGTGAATACTTACCCTGTGAATACTTACTCTGTAAATACTTACTCTGTGAATACTTACCCTGTGAATACTTACCCTGTGAATACTTACCCTGTGAATACTTACCCTGTGAATACTTACCCTGTGAATACTTACTCTGTCATTCGTCAGCTTATCCTGGGACTTTTGACCATCTCCGCCCACTGGGTCCCCACTGATCACACCCATCTCAACACAGGCTAATACTTAATACTCTCCGCCAACTGAGGCCCAGCTGAATGTCGTTTTACTCGCATTTTTTCTCCTTGTCTCACATTTTGAATTCAAGAGATCACTGGTCTGATACACAACATGTCATTCTTGTCTGATATACAACATGTTATTCTTGTCTGATATACAACATGTCATTCTTGTCTGATACACAACATGTTATTCTTGTCTGATACACAACATGTCATTCTTGTCTGATATACAACATGTTATCCTTGTCTGATGTACAACATGTCATTCTTGTCTGATACACAACATGTTATTCTTGTCTGATATACAACAAGTCATTCTTGTCTGATAAACAACATGTCATTCTTTTCTGAAGCTGATTACAAAAATTTGGTGAAATTGTTCCGATTATGACGCCTAACCATCAACCTCAATTGATACTGAACATTTCATAACAGATGAGACCTATTGTTCTGAGCCTTTGATTAGTTTGAGACTGATTGGTTCTAGATGGAGAGTTAAGTTTACCGTTCTAATGTTTACAGGGAAATAACATAACGAATCAACAAACAAATAATAATAGTAATAATAAAATATAGTAGCTTTAATTTTTATAACAAATATTTTAAATATAAATCCAAGGAGATGAGATACTTCTAATAAACTTTTAAGTACTTTTACAAATGCATTTTTTTTATTATCTTGTAATGTTACATTGTTGACTATATCTGACTAGTTCATTTTGACTTATGGTCTACATTTGGTGATTGTGTGGAGAAATCTTAACATACCACTTACTTGAATAATAATAATATCAATGTAGACAGTAGTAACTATTCTTAATCAACTATTGCATCGAAAGTTTAATACAAACTTAACAAACTAACATTCTTAGCATAGTCCTTTGTTCTGAGACATAGTGAGCTATTTAGAATCGCGAGACCTTCTGAGTTAATTTACTGTATTCCAATATATACTATCATAATTATACATATTCTGAGACACACAGTACTAATTATACATTCACTGATACACGCTATTATAATTATACATATTCTTCTAAGACTCTACGACATACTGTAATAATTATACATGCTCTGAGAAAGATGTACTAGCTATAAATGTTCGGAAAAAGATGTACAAGCCATACATATTCTGAGAAAGATGTACTAGCTATATGTCGTATGCATCATGATGATGAATTCGCTTGAACGGGGGGGGGGGGGGAATTAATGTAGTGTTATATAGCAAAAGTAGTTTTGTGGATCTAAAAATAGTCTCGTGGCTATTAAAAATATTGTGAACACTGAGTGTGATAGCCGGACTAGGACAATCTGCGAATCACGGTCCATTTGTTAATACACTGCATCATACATTATACAGGCACTCTGAGTCTTGTGTTCAGAAACTGTCCTTTCTGCAGTGACATCTATAGGGTACATGCACCATTACTGTCGGTTCCAGGAACTACGTGAAGAAATCAGTTGATGTCATTTGAGACAAATCTCACAGAAATATAGTGCCTCAACATCGATAAAATCCTGCCTGACATTAACGAACATCAAAAAGAAAAGAAATGTTTCTCTAACTGAAATAATAGATCTCATCAGGAGCTCTTAGATCCTTCATAAATGCTAAAAATGTCATTTTCGGTAGACATTACACTTAACATGAATAAACTGACATTTCCCAAATAAACGTTTTAAAAATATTGAAAGCCAAACGACAGCTTTGCAAATCCCACTCATCTTTTATTCTTCTTAGTTTTTTTTAGTATTATGTGCACAATAAATGTGATGTACCTATGTTTTTGATAATGTCACTTTGTGTAATATTGTTTTAGTAAATATATCAGTTGTCATCTATGATCAACGTATATTGCTAAACTTATTTGTTGACTTTAATTCATTGTATTTCTATTTACACATTTTGCTTTTAGTCTGTCTGTCTCTTAAACTCAAGTTATTCTCTCACTCTATGCCTCCTTTCTATTTCACTCTTTACTTCTTCATCTTTCCCTCTCTCTCTCTCTCTCTCTCTCTATCTCTCTCTCTCTCGCTCTCTCTCTCTCTCTCTCTCTCTCTTTCTATCTTATAATTTTTTACCAGCTCCTGATAGGATAAAAAAGTGTATCTCTTACATCCTATAAACAGCTAATGGGACTGTTTTTGCCCTACCATTTATTTCATTTCCATCATAAACGATAGGCACCACGGGAGATATATGTAGGAGACTGGAACTCGCCGGGAGTCGAACCCGTCATCCACAGCAAGCAGGTCGTGCTGCATCATGAAGATCCGGCTCGCCAAAAAAGCGCAACACAGCCACACCCTGTATCTTTTCCCAATCATTTTTCCTCACCGTTTACCCATCTCTAGCTGTTCTCAAAAGTAAACAAAGTGTGAATGGTTCTGTATTGATCAGTCCCAATCTATATATAGACAACACGTGTTGAAGCACTCAACTCAACAATATGGAGATCATCAAATGTAAGACAGGTCAGTACCAGGCTAAATGTTCAGCTCATCATTATGTGTTTTCATTATCGACAGGCGGTCAGCGAATAAACACCTTCACCATCATCGGGCGGGCCGCACCCCCATCATTCAGTCACTTTGATCAGCCAACTTGATCGAGCCATTGCTCACACTTTGAACTATGACCCCCGGGGTCACGCTCAATGTGTTTACGCGATGTGGGAGGCTGCAGTGGTGACCTGCTCACGATATCAAACTGTTATGTTATACGTAGACATCAAACGTCGGACGGTGGGAAAAAGGGGGGGGGGGTAGAATAAACACTCCATACAATTTCGCGTTAGCGGTTTTTTTTTCTTCCACATTGGACCGTTGGTCATTCAACTCTAGGACATGGTCTTTATTAGCAGAGTCATTAGTAACTAGCGGTATCTGGCTTGTCGGGCAGTTTGAAGCCTACTGACCACTGACCACATCTCGTAAACAAACTGGAAGGTATAAAGAAAGGAGAAAAGAAAAAAAAGGTCACGGGTCAAGTAGTGTCCAGTTCTTCTAAACGACCAGTCACTGGACGGGGATCCACCCACACGGACATCTGAGATGAATGGCCTGAATGGTATGAAGTGGACACTTCACAGCAGCCTGACCGTGACCAATGGTAGAGATCTGCTCAAACAACTCACAGTCTGTTCACGTACCTCGCTGCCACTCGCTGGTCGCGTTGAATAAAAGAAAAATGTACATGTATTTATTATAAACTGGATAAAGTCCTGAAAAAGTCCTAGTAAAATTATAATTAAAAAATATGGTAATAGAAAAGCCATTCAAAATGATTACATAATATGAATATGTATCATATAAACGGAGCTTGAGTAAATTCTTGTAACTCACAAATATCCGACACATAATCAGTGCTGTAATACTAAATTATTATCTTATTATTATTTTATTATGTCTTTTAATGAGTAAAATATAAAAAAAAACTGTTTTCCAAATCCATTAAAACTAAACTTATAATACCGTGAAAATATGTATAATAATAAAAGCGATTTGGGTTATGCGTTAAATCGAAAGTAAAGAATTAATACAACAGTATTCCAGTTTAAAATACAATCATGAAAAATTCGGATCTGCCCGAAACCAAAAAATAACCTAACCTACCGATCAAAAGCATAAGGGGACATAACTCTATGCAAAGATTTTGCAGGGTACAGTTAGTTTATAATAATTATCCTTACTTACTAAAAGTATAAGCGTTGATGCCATCTAGATTTATTTGTTACGGCCGCCCATAGCAGACATGACGGACATTGGCTGGCAAATGTGAACTATGTCGAAGTGACAATGTGGAAAGTTTCATGTGAAAAAGATAACAATCTATTACGAAATTTGTGAACATTAAATCAAGATAAATTTATTGCTAGCAGATAGCCACTGGCCATGGCCGATATCTTTAATTAAATTTAAACATATTTAGTTGACATTTGTAGTTCATTTGACATAATTAGAACTTTTAATTCTATTTCTTTGTTAGCCCTACGATATTGAGCTTTTCCCCCCTATGATAATGGAAATATTACAGCTAATTCAACAGGGTTGTTAATATTGCAATATTGTATTGGTATTGGTAGTATTGCCAATACTTTTTAAAGTATTGGTACGATATTGCAATGCTTCTTGAAATTTGATATTGGTATAGGTATTGCCAATAATAATTTTTGATATTGGTATTGATTTTTAACCAATACTTAAAGCAATATTCAATAAGTTCTCTACAACATTGGTTGTGAATAAAGCTGAATATAATAAATTTTTCGTTGGTGCCGCCATCTTGCGAGTGACATTGCCAAGCAATTTTTGAATGAGACTGAGCAATGAATTATAATAGAAATCATATATGATATCTGTGGCAATGAGCATTGACCAGTGAGTACTCTAAGTAAATTGATTTCTATGGAATTTGCTATTCTTTCTAAGCTTTTTTCCGGTTGCATTAAATAATTTTCTTGAGTGTTTATTGTTATTTGCATAGTATCGTCAGGCAGTTCATTTGGTATGCTTTTGGTAACACCTGGTGAAACCCGGTGGAATTCAATGTATGATGCTGTCACCAGAGTTTACAACATTCTCTGTGTAAGTGATATGGAAGTTGTTGACAAACTTTGTGATGAACTTGATATCAAAAGACTACAGCCTGTACAGAAAACATTTGTTAAAGAGTATGTTGCTGTTATGAAGTCTGTTTGCTGGACTAGATATTTTGCAGGATGAAACTAAAAAAGACATTGGACTTGGTTTCCTTCTACCAACACTTGTCGTGATGAAGGCTCAGTAAAAAGTGTTTCTTGATCAAGGAAAGAATGATCGGCTCGTAGTTTGTCCCCCATTAGCTTCATGTCTTTTGAATGCCATCGATAGAAGATATGCAAACATGTTTGACAGCATTGATGCTCAGCTGGCATCCGTTGTACATTCCAAATTCAAGTTGGACTGGATGGATGATGATTTGTAGCGTTCGCATCTGAAGAGACGCGTTTCACAATCACTGATGTGTATCAAGAAATTAATAATTACTTGGCAGACACTTCAGACAGTATTGCATCATTGGATGCCTATCCACATATCCGTAAAATATAAATATACCTGAATACAGGACTTCCTTCAAGTGCTGCTGTTGAAAGGCTGTTTTCATCAGGACAGCGGTCGGGGAACCGGGATAAATTACCCCAAATGGGGTAAAAATGAATTTTTTGGGGGTAAAAATGAAACTTTTGTGAGTAAAAAGTATATACTTTAATTTGCTGTGGGGTAATATCAACTTACAAAAAATATTTTGGGGTAATGATTAAAAAAGTTCCCCGACCGTTGCATTAGGAGGACGAGTATTTTCCCCTCTTCGTTCACGACTGAGCAGTGCGCATTTTGAAATGGTTACTTTTCTTCGCCTGGCTTAAGTGGTAACTGCCAGTTAGGTGGCGTTACCCTGTGAACTCTACTGGAATTCATCGTTAGTTTTCCAGATGTAATGCAATCCACTGACTCGGTCTGACTGCTTTTACTATAGTGTGATGTTTAAATGTTTAAGTATCATTTGCTTTTCTATGACAGTCATTTGATTGATCCATCCATCCATTAATTAATTCATTCATTCACAAAATGTGTACAGCATACATATTAAAAATCTTGTTGCTAAAGGACGTTAAGGTATGCCGACTTATTTAATAGTAGTTTATTATGTTGTCAAAGACTTTTGGATGCTTTGAGGGAAACTGATGAAGCAAGTGTTAACTTTTGAACAAAATTTGGGTTAAAAATACATCATCTAAATCAGCCAAAAATGTTGTTATCGTTTATCGATGTAAGTGATATAGAGAAATGAATTACGTATTTTCGTTTTATTCGTTGAAAGGACCCAAATATTGGTATTGGTATTGGCAATAATAAATAAATATTGGTATTGGTATTGCAATACTGGTTTTAAAATTGTATTGGTATTGGTATTGCCAATATTTTTTTTAGTATTGTTAACAACCCTGAATTCAACACACTACAATCTGCACAAATAATAGAATTCTTGAAATAATGATAATCGCCACCTCTTGAAATTAAAGAAGAACTGTTTAAATAGGGGCAGAAGGCCGACACCAGTGGTGTGATTTGTCGGAGGTAAATGAAAACACAATAGTGGTAATCTTTGCCTATAATATTTCCTTTTACTTTTTTTTGAACGCTAACGAAACTTTCACCATTGTCACTTTGCCATTGGCTGGTCGCACCCATCCAATATTCTCATGGAATAGATTTGCATTGTTTATTTATTCATTGCTATTTATCAACAAATGTAAAGACATTTTTAGATCAGTATTTGTAATCACTCACGCTTTTAATTTTAGTAATTATAAATTATATGAATTTTTTCACTCATTCTAATAAATTAATTAGTTAAACTTTAGTCACTGACTTATATATATATTTCATGTAAAATTTCAACACAAACTTCCAATCAACCATCTTAACAGAAAGTTTCGTTAATACTGAGCTTACTGTAGTGTGGGGGTGGGGGGTGAGTCTGAATTGAAATGTGCATACCTTTTCTTTAGGTATAGAAGATGTGGTCTATGGTTGGTCTATGGTTGGTCTATGGTTGGTCTATGGTTGGTCTATGGTTGGTCTATGGTTGGTCTATGGTTGGTCTATGGTTGGTTCATCAACTCAGAGACAACTGACTGGTGAAACTCTTGATCTAGCTGAAATATAAATTCCAATGAATATAACAGTTTAACTGAGACTTCAGTAAGAATTGATAAGGTCTCTTAGTCTAAACGGGCCATCGGGGCAGATGAAGTGTAGAATTCATCTGATTGTATAACCTCGGCATATGAAGTGTAGAATTCATCTGATTGTATAACCTCGGCATATGAAGTGTAGAATTCATCTGATTGTATAACCTCGGCATATGAAGTGTAGAATTCATCTGATTGTATAACCTCGGCATATGAAGTGTAGAATTCATCTGATTGTATAACCTCGGCATATGAAGTGTAGAATTCATCTGATTGTATAACCTCGGCATATGAAGAGATTGTGTGGTTAGCACTTCTCATCTAAAGCTGGGTGGACGTGTGGGACCAAATTTCACCTGGGAAAAATGCCATGCTTTTCTCAGAGGATCGATCCCAGGACTGTCACATTGACAATCTATACCACTCGGCCATCCATCCCGTAGGAATTGATTAGGAATGATAATTGCCTACCGATATATAAATCGATATTTAAAATATTATGTTGTTTAGTGTTGAACTAATAGTATTATATTTTACTATATCGTAAATTATATATCGTAAATATTAAATATATAAACTAAGTAACAAGTCATAGACATACAAATTAAACATTTTACTTTGTTTTGTTTTTTTTGGTAACTGTTCGTAAAAGCCACAAACGGTATTTTTCAAAAAATGTGTTTTATATAATATCTACAGTAAGACCCCTACTTAACGATGTTTCGATTAGCGATGTTTCGGTTTAATGCTCTTTTATTTGATTTGTGGGATTACCCAAAATGGCACGCGCAGCGTAAGACTTCCCGAAATCCGAAGCAGTTTACCTTTGTGATTCTTCTTTCCTGCAGTGTTAATCAAACGTAGTTTTATCGTTTCAACCATTATTTGACCTCAGGTATTGTATACATTTATATAATAAAACGATTGCTATAGTAGAAATATTATGAATTTTAGTTTTTAACTTTGGGTGATAATAAAAAAAAACGAATTAGTGGAATTAGCAAAACAAACCGGTTTAGATGAGTAAAATATGGAAGATGTCGAAGAAACAGTGCGAGAAACAGCAGCAAGTGTTTCTAATGATGAGCTCAAGGAAATAGCGGACCAAGTAGAACACAAATATTGAAAGAAGTGATTCTAATTAAGAACAAAAATAACTTTGAAGAGCGTTCGTAAAAACCAGTTTGACCCCTATAATAGATATTATGGACACATTTTGGACAGAAATTCAAAGGCGAGATAGAGTGTTAAGGATGCTTTATCCACGTACCAACTTCTTACAGAGCACAAGGAAAACGCACATTACAAGGCAGAAAATTGGAAATACAGAAGAGACTGAATGGTTTGAAACATACTGACTTAATGTATTTATTTTATATGTATATTCGTTTATTATGTTTCTATATTGGTAAGAAATAAAGTTTTGTTTCATTTTTAAAAAAAAACATAATGAATAAATTTAATGGTAACATACCTGACCAATTTTCTACCCATCTTCCCCATAACCCCATTATTTACATGATGCGATAACCTCGTTTAACGATGTTTCATTTTACGCTCTACTTTGATGGGACGTTTACCCAGCGTTAAGCGGGGTCTTACTGTAGTTAAAAAAAAAACACTCATAATCACTCACGCGAAAATAAAAATGATAAATTTACTTTTCGCAGTAAAAAACTCGTGAATTTGTAGTCCTTGATGGTTGCCTACCGCCAGGCCCGTAGCCAGGTCAAAGTCAGCAGGGGGGCACCAATACCCAGCAAGGGGGGCATCTTTACTTTTTCTTTATTTTTTTCCTCTTTTTCTTCTTTATTAAGCGGGGGGGGGGGCACTCCACACCTAGCGGGGTGGGAGGGGGGCACGACCCCCCAGTGCCCCCCCCCCATGGCTACGGGGCTGCCTACCGCTGATGTTTATAAAGATGAAATTTTTTAATGACGGGAATTAATTCATCTGATCTTAGTTGACATGAAAAAATAAAATTGTCTCCCTTTATTTATTGAAAAAATGTTTTACACTTTATAATAATCAAGAGTGTGGTAAATAATAAAGCGCTCTAAATGTGTATTTACTTAAGAAATTCTCTAGCAGTATTTCATCACAGAATATAAATTATACAGAAAGGGATTCGCTATCTAAAAATAACTCTACCAATGATTATTCAAAAATGCCGCCATTTATGTTTTTTTTGTCTTCTTTGTATTAACACCTAAGTTGACTTATTGTATACTCTTAATTACTTCTTCTTTGTATTAACACCTAAGTTGACTTATTGTATACTCTTAATTACTTCTGTAGTTTATAAATAAAACTATGTCTCTCAAATTATGTAATTTTAAATATTATGATTACGCCCCTTTGTTAAAGTCCACTTTTTAATATTTCAAAAAGATAAAGAAAAAATTGTTTTATTTTCCATTTTATTAAGGGCCGTCCATAAAGTACGTCACGCTCCAAGGGGGGGGGGGAGGGGGTATAAGAAAGTGTGACAGTTTGTGACAGGGGGGAGGGGGGTCAGGCCAAGTGTGACGTCACATTTTTTAAATATTTTTAATTTCATTTCTAATTTAATTTTTTATTTTTTTAGTAAAACTTAATAGTTTTAAAAATAATTTTCAAAAAAATTTCTAAAACACTTGAATTAGTTTTATGTCAAAATAGCATGAAATGCATATCTTTTCAATGTGCACAATTCCTCATGCTAGTTAGGAGCGCTAGTATACTGTTGCGAAGCCTGGTTTTTATTTGTGGCCTTACCAGAAGTGTTATTATTTCTTTGTTGTCTGCTGCATAAATATATCACTGATCAAGAAATTTGGAATTTGTATTGTAATACAAAAAAGTAATTGAAGTTGCAATCCATCACTTCGTTAAAATAATATTGATGCATTATTCCTTGCAACCAGTGCGCCTGGAAGAAGTGCTTATAATCGCGTGGAAAATGGCTCCATTTAGCAGAGAACTATCTGGTGTCATATTGCCAAATGAACAATATGGCAGTCACTTTGATTCGCAGGGCAGAACAATCAATGAGGATTTTGAAAGAACAAACTTCATGTGATTGTTGACCAATTTCCAACAGTTGCAGAATATATCAACCCTGAGAAATATGAATTGGATGCAGTAGGAATGATGTCGAAGGATAAGAATGGTCTGACCATCATGTTCGCACCAGCCAATACTTCACTCAAATTGTGAAATGTCAGGAAATAAAATGTTGCGACAAAGTACGGAGCTCATTTTTCAACGTTTTACCTTCGAGATTATTTTATTTCCTCCTCCAAATCCAATCCCAATCAACCAAACAACTGATGGACTCAGAGCTTCAGAATGAGCAGATGCAGATGCTCATACATTTCCTTTAATGTTTGTTTGTGGCACAAACTCTCAAATTGGATGACATTATGCCAAGATCAACAGTTTTTAAAGTGCAACCATATGATCTTTATTGTCCATCTTTACAGACCAGCATACATGATCGAATTTGCAAAGCGTGTCACTTATACTTTGTAAAAAAAGTAAAGTTTCCTTAGCCCTAAAGGGCCATCGGGGCAGATGAAGTGTAAATTTCATCTGTTTCTATAACCTCTGCATATGAAGGGATCGTGTGGTTTGCACAATGCCCAGCCGCCTTTACTCCCTCAACATAAAGTCAGGTAACCATTTAAAGCTGGGTGGACTTGGGGACTTTCACCAGGACCTGAAAAAGTCATAAGGTTCTCACTGAGATTTGAACCCAGGACCTTCCGGTCGACACTCAAGCGCTCTACACCACTCGACCACCCGTCCTCTAGGAGAATGTGCCAACCCCAAATTTTCCAGAATCAACTCAGATAAAACGCATCCGTCCTTTGAGAATCGCTGCTAGAAGGCAAAGAGAACTCATGGCAATTATTGGCAGAATGGAAAATGCACATTCAGAGGATGTTGAGTGGCTAGATGAGGATGAAGTTGATCTGTCTGCAACTATCCTTCCAGGAAACGATGATGGGGAAAGATTTATGTCAGTCTTAACTATGGATGAACACTTCACTTCACCATGGATGTATGATGTCTAGTGAATATTTTTTTTAATTAAACATAATTTACAGGCCCACTATAAACATATTCAATATAGCACCAGTGCTGCTCACATAATTTGTCAATCTAGTCCTTTTTTTAGTCGCATTGTTTTGTTTCCATTTTTATTATTTAATCACTGGTTGAGGTCAAGTTTCGCAAATCAACTTCTTATCCTGTGTCAATAGAATGCATAATCGGAAGATTATCTCAAAGTTCACCTCACCCATTGTAAATGAATAGGTAGCAGATAAATGATGTTTATTATATAATTGTCAATCTAATTTTTGCAATTTTTTTTTTCAAATTCAATTGATTGAGTTACTGTTTCAAAGAATAACTGATACAACTATTGACAATTAGTTATTCTACTATTAAACTCATTTAATAATCTGATAGTTCTTTTAATATTTATATTTTAAGGCAGTGGAGTGCGATTTAAATTTTCGATTAAATTTTAATTAGTAGTTAATTAAAAAAAAAATTCGAAAGTGTGACGTACTTTGGGGGGGGGGGTCCCGAGATTTGTGACACTTTGTGACAGGGGGGGGGGAGGTCAAAAATCGTCAAAAATAGCGTGACATACTTTATGGACGGCCCCTAATGTTCTAAATTTTTAAGAATTTCAGAAAATAATGTTTCGAGTATTAACATCAGAAATAACTAATAACAGTGTGTGAATATGTTTCAGTCTCCACGGTAACCAGTCTGTAATGTACATATTGGTGTGTATTTTTCATGCTGGTATCCCTCTTATTGCCAGAACCTGCCATACCTATGAAATAGAATAATTCTTGTTATTATACTTACAGTGTTCTGATTGGTTATCCAATGAGATGATAGAATTTTGATGACTTGGATACTTGTGTACCGTCATCACTTTTAGTGAAGAGTTTAGTCTCGGTTTTGATCCCCTACTGAATGGATAACGTTAGATTATGTTTAGTTTCAAGTAACATCAGATAATATAACTTATAATAAACATCTTGAGCTTAGCACTGGTTTCTATTGTAATATATATGTTACTGAAGTAACCGGTAAATAATCGTAGTTATAAGCAAGGGTGGGGTGTCGACAAAAATGTTTGCTGACATCGACACCAGAATCGTTGGCATACCATCAGCCGGTGTCGGCATCCCATCAGCCGGTGTCGGTATTCTATCATCTGCCAAAACCGACACCGGTGTCGTTTTACAAATAGCCTCTGACAACGACACCCGGTGGGGGGGGGGGGCGGCAAAGGGAAATAACTGTGTTTTTATTTTCCTTGCTTATCCCTCATACTTATATATATAAAGATGCACGTTTAATTATATATTTACTGTTTACTCTTTTTCATTGCTTCCGATTTTTTTCGATATTTAATGCATACTTTCAACAAACAACATATACTTATGCCGTATGTGGGTTAAATATATTGCGCTGTAGTGAAGTTTTTAGTTTTTTTTTAAGTATTAATATATATTTACTTTTGTTACTAACTCTTTATCAATGTATACTTATAATCAAAGGAAGTGAAGTGTTTCAATAAACTTTTAATGAATGCAATATCTGGTGATAAATAAAAAATACACACATTCGGGTGGGGTCAGCATAATAAGTTTGTGGGCACACATGCAAAACGTATTTATCACCCACCCATCCCAATTTAAATAGCGAGAATCTTATAATAATTTTGCTGGCTAATTCTAAGCCACCACAAGAAATGTTTTAAGCTGTATGTTAAATTGACTGATTATATTTACACCGATCATTTGACTCTTTAAGGTTACTAAAGTAAAACTGATATAGTTGTTACTAAAGTAAAACTGATATAGTTGCTACTAAAGTAAAACTGATATAGTTTCGTGATTGATTTTTTTTTCAGTATGTACTGGTACTATTGTCAGTTCCCAATCAGTTCTTTACAACGTACAAGAAATATTGGCAGTATACCAACATCATACAGTGTATAATCAAATCAACTGGTAATATTCGTGCACATATTATGCAGCTAATAAGTTTGATATACCGGTACAGTCGCAGCGTTTTCCTATCTTTTCCTATTTACTATCTGGAAGTTTCCGCTTTAGGCACCCTTTAATACACACACACCACTTCTATGGTACCGGTAGCTGGTATTGTGCTTGAATAAAATAAAAGTTCCCTTGTATCGTACTACGCTGCTGTTTAAAATCAAGTATGTCTGAATTTTTTTTTTTTTTTGCAAACCCACCACGAATAATATACCTAATTTTATAGATGTTTTAATAACTTAAAGAAAGTAAAAATTATGTTGCAGTATACATTGTATGGGCCTATTATGAAATAGTTTTTTGGTCTCATTTGTAATGTAATTACTAAATAACAAAAGTAAATAAATAAAATGACTGAATTGTGTAATTAAATGTGTTTATTTAAATAATTACGCACACGCCGCCGAGCTAGACAGGTCGCGAAAATAGTAATCTTGAAAACAAAGGTCAGCTTCTAAACCAGACAAGTGCAATCTACGTCCCGTTAAACGTTTTGATTAGACTAATTTTGATGCTCTGAGTCCGAAAATGACCTTGGTTTGGCTCAATCAGGTCAGGATTTTTCCCTACAGAAATGTTAAAAAAATCGGTTTTTTGTAAAAAAAAAAAAAAAAACACATTTTTTGCGGATCATCATCTGACGATTTTTTCCGTTTTACTCAAGAAATAAAAATCAACGTGTTCAAATTCATTCAGTTTTTATTTACTCCACCAAATTTGAAAAGCATAATTATCATAATATTAGTATAACAATGAGCGTTACGTGAAACAAAAGTTCAGAGTTCAAGGCATAAATCGGCGTTTCTTCGATTGCCGTGTGTGAGCAGCTGCTGGGTTGTCTCTCTTTAGCGACCAGCAGTAGTCCGCCAGCATGACTGCGTCCCACCTCCCCTGGTACCTTTCCTCCATTTGGCGGATGTCCTGATGGAACCTTTTTCCCTGCTCATCGCTCATCGCCCCAAGGTTTTCAGGAAACTTCTCCATGTGTAAGGACAGGAAGTGCATCTTTATACTCATCAAACACCCGAGTTTTTTGAAAGTCCTCTATCATGCTGCTGATGAGTCTGGCGTGGTTTTCTGCCTTCGTGTTCCCCAGGAAGTTGTTCACCACCTGCACAAACGATTTCCAGGCGGCGCACACAAGCTTGTTCATGGAGTTTTGGAACTCTGTGTCCTTTATGAGCTGCCGTATCTGTGGGCCGTCGAAAATGCCGGCCTTCAGCTTCTCAATGGTCAGTTGAGGAAATGTTCGGCACATGTAGTTGAAGAACGTCCCATCCTTGTCCAGAGCGCGCGTAAACTGTTTCATTAACCCAAGCTTCATGTGTAGCGGTGGGATCAATATCTACTCCCGGTCAACAAAAGTTTCGTTTATGATGTTTCTCGCCCCAGGTACTAACTGCTCTCGCGCCGGCCTTTCTTTATTTACATTGTGCTGGGCTCTGTCGCGACTGTCACACATACATATAAAGCATGGGTACTTCGTGAACCCGGACTGCTAGTAGAAAGTTCACCATCTTCAAGTCGACGCAGATGATCCATTGGTGCTGCTCATATTGGATTGTGTCGAGCACATACTTCACTTCTTCATATTTCTCTTCAAGAGTTGTGGAGTGCGCAAGAGGGGTTGAGGCGAACTGACTCCCGTTGTGGAGAAGTACACACTTCAAAGAGCGCTTGCAGCTGTCAATGAAGAGTCGCCAAACTCTCGGATCGTATTGAGGACCGCCGAGACAATCAAAAAGACCGGCGACATCTCGGCAGTACACAAGGTCTTCCACCTGGCAGAAGTAGCCTATGTAGTCCTCATGCCTTCTACGGAAGAAAGTGATACGCGCGTCCTTGTCAAGTAGATTTTTCTGTTTAAGTCTGGAGGCCAACAGCTTGGAGGAATTATTTGACAAGCTGAGATCCCGAACCAGATCATTAAGCTCATATTCTGAGAACGGCTGCGGACCATCTTGTGATTCATACTCATTTTCTGTATCTCCTCCCTCGTCTAAAGTGGTGGCCTCATCGTCGCTGTCAGGAAGATGATCTCTGAACGCTGGTACAGGAATTTCTTCGCAGTGAGCGGCTGGACGACGGGCAGATGGAAGGTCGGGGTACTGGAGGCTATGCCCAATCAAGTGCTGATGCATTAAATAATCAAGTGAAAATCCAGATTGATTATTTATAAATAAAATATAATTATCTCTGTTTTTATAATTGTGTTTATTTTGCTGCTAATTTTTATGCAGCTCATTTAGAGAAATGATTGAACTCAAAAACCCTGATATTAGAATACGTATAGCTCGTCAGGTAGGTCTATGGCTGTATCTCAAGAAGTTGACCTGACCAAGCAAAATCAATGTGAGATTCGGACTCACCACACCAAAATTAGTCTAAATCATTGCAAAAACCCCTGACGATTTCTTGGCTGTTGCCCAGTGTTATAAACACTGCTCATGGTCTGGCCCTTCAATCAAATGTAAGAATCTATTATGGTTCTGCAGTAGTTATTAATCTACATCTGTAATTTTGCAGCATGTGTATTACGGAAAAAAAACGTTATCAGCTGTAACAAAAACACTAGATATGGACATCAAGAGTAGCTGCAGTGAATACATTGAAGTAACAGATGTGTCTGGTCTACCACAAGATATGCCACAATATGCGGGATGTTAATGTGTCTGGTCTACCACAAGATATGCCACAGTATGCGGGATGTTAATGTGTCTGGTCTACCACAAGATATGCCACAGTATGCGGGATGTTAATGTGTCTGGTCTATCACAAGATATGCCACAGTAGGCGGGATGTTAATGTGTCTGGTCTACCACAAGATATGCCACAGTATACGGGATGTTAATGTGTCTGGTCTACCATAAGATATGCCACAGTATGCGGGATGTTAATGTGTCTAGTCCACCACAAGATATGCCACAGTATGCGGGATGTTAATGTGTCTGGTCCACCACAAGATATGCCACAGTATGCGGGATGTTAATGTGTCTGGTCCACCACAAGATATGCCACAGTATGCGGGATGTTAATGTGTCTAGTCCACCACAAGATATGCCACAGTATGCGGGATGTTAATGTGTCTGGTCCACCACAAGATATGCCACAGTATGCGGGATGTTAATGTGTCTGGTCCACCACAAGATATGCCACAGTATGCGGGATGTTAATGTGTCTGGTCCACCACAAGATATGCCACAGTATGCGGGATGTTAATGTGTCTGGTCCACCACAAGATATGCCACAGTATGCAGGATGTTAATGTGTCTGGTCCACCACAAGATATGCCACAGTATGCGGGATGTTAATGTGTCTGGTCCACCACAAGATATGCCACAGTATGCGGGATGTTAATGTGTCTGGTCTACCACAAGATATGCCACAGTATGCGGGATGTTAATGTGTCTGGTCCACCACAAGATATGCCAAAGTATGCGGGATGTTAATGTGTCTGGTCCACCACAAGATATGCCACAGTATGCGGGATGTTAATGTGTATAGTCTACCACAAGATATGCCACAGTATGCGGGATGTTAATGTGTATAGTCTACCACAAGATATGCCACAGTATGCGGGATGTTAACGTGTCTGGTCTACCACAAGATATGCCACAGTATGCGGGATGTTAATGTGTCTGGTCCACCACAAGATATGCCACAGTATGCGGGATGTTAATGTGTCTGGTCCACCACAAGATATGCCACAGTATGCGGGATGTTAACGTGTCTGGTCTACCACAAGATATGCCACAGTATGCGGGATGTTAATGTGTATAGTCTACCACAAGATATGCCACAGTATGCGGGATGTTAATGTGTATAGTCTACCACAAGATATGCCACAGTAGGCGGGATGTTAATGTGTCTAGTCTACCACAAGATATGCCACAGTATGCGGGATGTTAATGTGTCTGGTCTACCACAAGATATGCCACAGTATGCTGGATGTTATTTGTATACTAAATCTGAGACTGGCCATTCGCTACCTAAAATTTTTCATTTATGTGTATGTAGGTTTATGCTGAAATATTGGTCAAGATTTTTGTCAACGATTGACTATAAGCAATTAACTGCAAAGTACGTACATATCCTACAACACTAGAGCAAAAGTAATATACAGCTTTATGTTTTTAATATTAGAACTTACCTGCAGTGAAATAATAATGAGAAGAGTTAACAAATCATTTTCGTCAAGTATTCTTGAACACATATTTGCGCATGGTGACTCATACACAGAAAATCGGTTTCTATAAAAAGCTTTCCGGTTTTTTAAAAAGTTATTAAAAGTAAATGAAACTACGAAAGAAAACCTATTTATCGATACCAAATAATTAGCGATGCATTTTAAAAATATATATGTAACTAAGAAAAAATAATAAACATAATTGTGAAATTACCAAATTTCGATAATGAGGTAGGGTATCTTTAAAACTGTTTTCGAAATATTTCCAAATAGACAATGGACTAGAAATTGTATGTAATGTGTTAAGGACATGTTAAATATGTATAATTAAATGGGAAAAAAATATCGATTTTTTTTCTTAAAAAGGTGATTTCTTTCTCCCCTGGTACCTTAAGTGGCCATTCAGAGTATGCAGGATGTTCAAGGGCTACACACAAAGATAAAAGATAGAAGTTGCAGACCTATTTTTAGAGAAGAGAGAAAGACGTGTGAAGACACTGCATGCTTAACAGTTAATAGAGAAATGAATCGTTATTTTACACCCGAATTAAGCCTGAAATATGAAGTTAAACATGTATATATATTTAAAGGTTTCACACTTTTCAGAATGGTGGTGGGGGGAGGGGCGCCAAAAAAAAAACTCGCACATGACGCCTCAATAGCTAGCTACGGACTGGGCATTCATATAGTGCCATTGTAACGTAGGTTGGGAAATCTTTCTGTCAGGCTGAGAGAAAGTAAGCTGTGGGGGGGGGGTGTTAATGGCGAGTTAACTTTGATTGTAGGAACATTTGAAACATGTCAGTCGTTGAGGCTTAAAAGACCGGATAGGTTTGTGTGTAATCCATCTCCAACATGGATATAGATAGAGAAATGCAAACTAAACGTTTCTTATGATATATATTGAATGAGTGAATAACAGAGTTAATATAGCCAGGAGCCTTCCAATCTGCTTTCAGTCACAATTCTGTTAATTTTGACAATTCGTTGCACTGTAGAGAATCTCGCTTTGGGAAATAATACATTCGCCGATAAACAGATTTACCAAGTATTTATTTAAAAAGAAAAAAATAATAACTTGATGAACACTTTGTATTGAAGATTGCCTAAGAACTGTTTGACGTTGTTCTCAATTATTTAAAGTACTCGTATTTTTCCCTCACATTATTGAAAAGGACAAAGTACAAATGCAGACACTGACTCCAGACAATGTACCAACGCCGACACCTATTCCGGGCAAAGTAGTGATGCCAACACCGACAGCGACACCGGGCAAAAACTGCCGACACCACCAACACAAACAACGGCTCCCCACCCCTGGTTATAAGACTGACAATGATTATTCTGCAACAATACCGGTATTTCTTAGTAGTTATTACAATGAAAAGTTCATGGATTTTATAAATAATACCGGTATTAAGTAGTAATTAAAACAATGACAATTTCGTAGCAGTTATAATTATTTCAAGTCAGTTCGAGTACCAATATTGTAACAATTTAGTTCGTCCAAAAGGACGATTACACTAATTCCAGACAATATTTTGTTATTTCAGTTCCATGACAAAAGATAATTCTTTTAATGTCAGTTATTTTTAAAAAGTTGATTTTTTTAATATATTTTTTTTGTAATAAATTATTTGTTTGAGTTGAGAATTTATAGATTTGTTTATTCATCTAAAATATACATTAATTCCTTTAGTTTCCAAAGTAAATCTGCTTAAGAAATGTCGTCAAAGTGTGTTGAACTAATATGGTATGGGTGTCAAATTATAAACAATATCACCTGCCTAATCCAGAATAATCATCTTGTGCACAGTTTTAATTTATATTTTTTTTTAATAATCACATCAATGAATTATGAACAAATTAGAGGACGGATGGTCGTGCGGTGTAGAGCGCTCGACTGTCGACCGGAGGGTCCCGGGTTCGAATCTCAGTGAGAACCTGAAAATTTTTCCAGGTCCTGGTGAAAGTCAACCCAGCTTTAAATGGTCACCTGACTTAAGTTGGTGAAGTAAAGGTGCTGGGCTTTGTGCTAACAACACAATTCCTTTATATCCCGAAGTTATAGAAACAGATAATTCTACACTTCATCGGCCCCGATGTTATAGAAACAGATAATTCTACACTTCGTCTGACCCGAGGTTATAGAAACAGATAATTCTACACTTCATCTGCCCCGATGTTATAGAAACAGATAATTCTACACTTCATCTGCCCCGATGGTTAACCTCAGGGTTAAGGGAACTTTACTTACTACTTACTATGGTCGAGTGGTAAAGTGCTCAACTATCGATCTAAGGGTCTCTGGTTTGATCTTCGGCGAGGCCAGATGAATTGTCCCATTTAGTGATTTATAGGATTCCATCCTTACAGGAACTCTGTACGGCTCAACCAATAAAAGGGATAAATTGTGCGCGAGACACGTTAATATTCTACGTACTAGCAATTATGTTTCAGTATATTGAAAGACTTTTTAGCCTTTGTATTCGGAGTAAGGTGAACATTTCTTTTTATAATGAACACAATGGTTTAAAATACAATATCGGATTATTAAATGTTTAAAATCGTTGGTCTACACCTGTGGTCTCCAACCCCCGGGCCGCGAACAGGTACCGGTCCATGGATCTAATAGCAATTATTTCCTTTGTATTGAATTGTGTGCATTTCTCACGGGGTTGTGCGACTTTCCAAAGACGATAGGTTAACATGGAGCTGTGCCGGCCTTGACATTGTAAATCAAAATATGGAGCTGTGCCGGCAGTGACATTGTAAATGAAAACATGGAGCTGTGCCGGCAGTGACATTGTAAATGAAAACATGGAGCTGTGCCGGCAGTGACATTGTAAATGAAAACATGGAGCTGTGCCGGCCTTGACATTGTAAATGAAAACATGGAGCTGTGCCGGCAGTGACATTGTAAATGAAAACATGGAGCTGTGCCGGCAGTGACATTGTAAATGAAAACATGGAGCTGTGCCGGCTTGACATTGTAAATGAAAACATGGAGCTGTGCCGGCAGTGACATTGTAAATGAAAACATGGAGCTGTGCCGGCCTTGACATTGTAAATGAAAACATGGAGCTGTGCCGGCCTTGACATTGTAAATGAAAACATGGAGCTGTGCCGGCCTTGACATTGTAAATGAAAACATGGAGCTGTGCCGGCAGTGACATTGTAAATCAAAACATGGAGCTGTGCCGACAGTGACATTGTAAATGAAAACATGGAGCTGTGCCGGCCTTGACATTGTAAATGAAAACATGGAGCTGTGCCGGCAGTGACATTGTAAATGAAAACATGGAGCTGTGCCGGCAGTGACATTGTAAATCAAAACATGGAGCTGTGCCGGCAGTGACATTGTAAATGAAAACATGGAGCTGTGCCGGCAGTGACATTGTAAATGAAAACATGGAGCTGTGCCGGCAGTGACATTGTAAATGAAAACATGGAGCTGTGCCGGCCTTGACATTGTAAATAAAAACATGGAGCTGTGCCGGCCTTGACATTGTAAATGAAAACATGGAGCTGTGCCGGCCTTGACATTGTAAATCAAAACATGGAGCTGTGCCGGCAGTGACATTGTAAATGAAAACATGGAGCTGTGCCGGCAGTGACATTGTAAATGAAAACATGGAGCTGTGCCGGCCTTGACATTGTAAATGAAAACATGGAGCTGTGCCGGCCTTGACATTGTAAATGAAAACATGGAGCTGTGCCGGCCTTGACATTGTAAATGAAAACATGGAGCTGTGCCGGCAGTGACATTGTAAATGAAAACATGGAGCTGTGCCGGCAGTGACATTGTAAATGAAAACATGGAGCTGTGCCGGCAGTGACATTGTAAATGAAAACATGGAGCTGTGCCGGCAGTGACATTGTAAATGAAAACATGGAGCTGTGCCGGCAGTGACATTGTAAATGAAAACATGGAGCTGTGCCGGCAGTGACATTGTAAATGAAAACATGGAGCTGTGCCGGCCGTGACATTGTAAATGAAAACATGGAGCTGTGCCGGCAGTGACATTGTAAATGAAAACATGGAGCTGTGCCGGCCTTGACATTGTAAATGAAAACATGGAGCTGTGCCGGCAGTGACATTGTAAATGAAAACATGGAGCTGTGCCGGCTTGACATTGTAAATGAAAACATGGAGCTGTGCCGGCAGTGAAATTGTAAATGAAAACATGGAGCTGTGCCGGCATTGACATTGTAAATGAAAACATGGAGCTGTGCCGGCAGTGACATTGTAAATGAAAACATGGAGCTGTGCCGGCCTTGACATTGTAAATGAAAACATGGAGCTGTGCCGGCAGTGACATTGTAAATGAAAACATGGAGCTGTGCCGGCCTTGACATTGTAAATGAAAACATGGAGCTGTGCCGGCAGTGACATTGTAAATGAAAACATGGAGCTGTGCCGGCAGTGACATTGTAAATGAAAACATGGAGCTGTGCCGGCCTTGACATTGTAAATGAAAACATGGAGCTGTGCCGGCAGTGACATTGTAAATGAAAACATGGAGCTGTGCCGGCCTTGACATTGTAAATGAAAACATGGAGCTGTGCCGGCAGTGACATTGTAAATGAAAACATGGAGCTGTGCCGGCAGTGACATTGTAAATGAAAACATGGAGCTGTGCCGGCAGTGACATTGTAAATGAAAACATGGAGCTGTGCCGGCCTTGACATTGTAAATGAAAACATGGAGCTGTGCCGGCAGTGACATTGTAAATGAAAACATGGAGCTGTGCCGGCAGTGACATTGTAAATGAAAACATGGAGCTGTGCCGGCAGTGACATTGTAAATGAAAACATGGAGCTGTGCCGGCCTTAATATTGTAAATAAAAACATGGAGCTGAGCCGGCCTTGACATTGTAAATGAAAACATGGAGCTGTGCCGGCCTTGACATTGTAAATCAAAACATGGAGCTGTGCCGGCAGTGACATTGTAAATGAAAACATGGAGCTGTGCCGGCAGTGACATTGTAAATCAAAACATGGAGCTGTGCCGGCCTTGACATTGTAAATGAAAACATGGAGCTGTGCCGGTCTTGACATTGTAAATGAAAACATGGAGCTGTGCCGGCCTTGACATTGTAAATGAAAACATGGAGCTGTGCCGGCAGTGACATTGTAAATGAAAACATGGAGCTGTGCCGGCAGTGACATTGTAAATGAAAACATGGAGCTGTGCCGGCAGTGACATTGTAAATGAAAACATGGAGCTGTGCCGGCAGTGACATTGTAAATGAAAACATGGAGCTGTGCCGGCAGTGACATTGTAAATGAAAACATGGAGCTGTGCCGGCAGTGACATTGTAAATGAAAACATGGAGCTGTGCCGGCAGTGACATTGTAAATGAAAACATGGAGCTGTGCCGGCAGTGACATTGTAAATGAAAACATGGAGCTGTGCCGGCAGTGACATTGTAAATGAAAACATGGAGCTGTGCCGGCTTGACATTGTAAATCAAAACATGGAGCTGTGCCGGCCTTGACATTGTAAATGAAAACATGGAGCTGTGCCGGCCTTGACATTGTAAATGAAAACATGGAGCTGTGCCGGCAGTGACATTGTAAATGAAAACATGGAGCTGTGCCGGCAGTGACATTGTAAATGAAAACATGGAGCTGTGCCGGCAGTGACATTGTAAATGAAAACATGGAGCTGTGCCGGCATTGACATTGTAAATCAAAACATGGAGCTGTGCCGGCCTTGACATTGTAAATGAAAACATGGAGCTGTGCCGGCCGTGACATTGTAAATGAAAACATGGAGCTGTGCCGGCCTTGACATTGTAAATGAAAACATGGAGCTGTGCCGGCAGTGACATTGTAAATGAAAACATGGAGCTGTGCCGGCAGTGACATTGTAAATGAAAACATGGAGCTGTGCCGGCCTTGACATTGTAAATGAAAACATGGAGCTGTGCCGGCCTTGACATTGTAAATGAAAACATGGAGCTGAGCCGGCCTTGACATTGTAAATGAAAACATGGAGCTGTGCCGGCCTTGACATTGTAAATGAAAACATGGAGCTGTGCCGGCAGTGACATTGTAAATGAAAACATGGAGCTGTGCCGGCATTGACATTGTAAATGAAAACATGGAGCTGTGCCGGCCTTGACATTGTAAATGAAAACATGGAGCTGTGCCGGCAGTGACATTGTAAATGAAAACATGGAGCTGTGCCGGCAGTGACATTGTAAATGAAAACATGGAGCTGTGCCGGCAGTGACATTGTAAATGAAAACATGGAGCTGTGCCGGCCTTGACATTGTAAATGAAAACATGGAGCTGTGCCGGCCTTGACATTGTAAATGAAAACATGGAGCTGTGCCGGCCTTGACATTGTAAATCAAAACATGGAGCTGTGCCGGCAGTGACATTGTAAATGAAAACATGGAGCTGTGCCGGCAGTGACATTGTAAATGAAAACATGGAGCTGTGCCGGCAGTGACATTGTAAATGAAAACATGGAGCTGTGCCGGCCTTGACATTGTAAATGAAAACATGGAGCTGTGCCGGCAGTGACATTGTAAATGAAAACATGGAGCTGTGCCGGCAGTGACATTGTAAATGAAAACATGGAGCTGTGCCGGCCTTGACATTGTAAATGAAAACATGGAGCTGTGCCGGCCTTGACATTGTAAATGAAAACATGGAGCTGTGCCGGCCTTGACATTGTAAATGAAAACATGGAGCTGTGCCGGCCTTGACATTGTAAATGAAAACATGGAGCTGTGCCGGCAGTGACATTGTAAATGAAAACATGGAGCTGTGCCGGCAGTGACATTGTAAATGAAAACATGGAGCTGTGCCGGCCTTGACATTGTAAATGAAAACATGGAGCTGTGCCGGCAGTGACATTGTAAATGAAAACATGGAGCTGTGCCGGCAGTGACATTGTAAATGAAAACATGGAGCTGTGCCGGCAGTGACATTGTAAATGAAAACATGGAGCTGTGCCGGCAGTGACATTGTAAATGAAAACATGGAGCTGTGCAGGCAGTGACATTGTAAATGAAAACATGGAGCTGTGCCGGCCTTAATATTGTAAATAAAAACATGGAGCTGAGCCGGCCTTGACATTGTAAATGAAAACATGGAGCTGTGCCGGCCTTGACATTGTAAATCAAAACATGGAGCTGTGCCGGCAGTGACATTGTAAATGAAAACATGGAGCTGTGCCGGCAGTGACATTGTAAATGAAAACATGGAGCTGTGCCGGCCTTGACATTGTAAATGAAAACATGGAGCTGTGCCGGCCTTGACATTGTAAATGAAAACATGGAGCTGTGCCGGCCTTGACATTGTAAATGAAAACATGGAGCTGTGCCGGCAGTGACATTGTAAATCAAAACATGGAGCTGTGCCGGCAGTGACATTGTAAATCAAAACATGGAGCTGTGCCGGCAGTGACATTGTAAATGAAAACATGGAGCTGTGCCGGCAGTGACATTGTAAATGAAAACATGGAGCTGTGCCGGCAGTGACATTGTAAATGAAAACATGGAGCTGTGCCGGCAGTGACATTGTAAATGAAAACATGGAGCTGTGCCGGCCGTGACATTGTAAATGAAAACATGGAGCTGTGCCGGCAGTGACATTGTAAATGAAAACATGGAGCTGTGCCGGCCTTGACATTGTAAATGAAAACATGGAGCTGTGCCGACAGTGACATTGTAAATGAAAACATGGAGCTGTGCCGGCTTGACATTGTAAATCAAAATATGGAGCTGTGCCGGCAGTGACATTGTAAATGAAAACATGGAGCTGTGCCGGCAGTGACATTGTAAATGAAAACATGGAGCTGTGCCGGCCTTGACATTGTAAATGAAAACATGGAGCTGTGCCGGCCTTGACATTGTAAATGAAAACATGGAGCTGTGCCGGCAGTGACATTGTAAATGAAAACATGGAGCTGTGCCGGCCTTGACATTGTAAATGAAAACATGGAGCTGTGCCGGCAGTGACATTGTAAATGAAAACATGGAGCTGTGCCGGCAGTGACATTGTAAATGAAAACATGGAGCTGTGCCGGCCTTGACATTGTAAATGAAAACATGGAGCTGTGCCGGCAGTGACATTGTAAATGAAAACATGGAGCTGTGCCGGCCTTGACATTGTAAATGAAAACATGGAGCTGTGCCGGCAGTGACATTGTAAATGAAAACATGGAGCTGTGCCGGCAGTGACATTGTAAATGAAAACATGGAGCTGTGCCGGCAGTGACATTGTAAATGAAAACATGGAGCTGTGCCGGCTTGACATTGTAAATGAAAACATGGAGCTGTGCCGGCAGTGACATTGTAAATGAAAACATGGAGCTGTGCCGGCAGTGACATTGTAAATGAAAACATGGAGCTGTGCCGGCAGTGACATTGTAAATGAAAACATGGAGCTGTGCCGGCCTTGACATTGTAAATGAAAACATGGAGCTGTGCCGGCCTTGACATTGTAAATGAAAACATGGAGCTGTGCCGGCCTTGACATTGTAAATGAAAACATGGAGCTGTGCCGGCAGTGACATTGTAAATGAAAACATGGAGCTGTGCCGGCAGTGACATTGTAAATGAAAACATGGAGCTGTGCCGGCCTTGACATTGTAAATGAAAACATGGAGCTGTGCCGGCAGTGACATTGTAAATGAAAACATGGAGCTGTGCCGGCCTTGACATTGTAAATGAAAACATGGAGCTGTGCCGGCAGTGACATTGTAAATGAAAACATGGAGCTGTGCCGGCAGTGACATTGTAAATGAAAACATGGAGCTGTGCCGGCAGTGACATTGTAAATGAAAACATGGAGCTGTGCCGGCTTCAGTGACATTGTAAATGAAAACATGGAGCTGTGCCGGCAGTGACATTGTAAATGAAAACATGGAGCTGTGCCGGCAGTGACATTGTAAATGAAAACATGGAGCTGTGCCGGCAGTGACATTGTAAATGAAAACATGGAGCTGTGCCGGCAGTGACATTGTAAATGAAAACATGGAGCTGTGCCGGCAGTGACATTGTAAATGAAAACATGGAGCTGTGCCGGCTTGACATTGTAAATCAAAACATGGAGCTGTGCCGGCCTTGACATTGTAAATGAAAACATGGAGCTGTGCCGGCCTTGACATTGTAAATGAAAACATGGAGCTGTGCCGGCAGTGACATTGTAAATGAAAACATGGAGCTGTGCCGGCAGTGACATTGTAAATGAAAACATGGAGCTGTGCCGGCAGTGACATTGTAAATGAAAACATGGAGCTGTGCCGGCAGTGACATTGTAAATGAAAACATGGAGCTGTGCCGGCCTTGACATTGTAAATGAAAACATGGAGCTGTGCCGGCAGTGACATTGTAAATGAAAACATGGAGCTGTGCCGGCCTTGACATTGTAAATGAAAACATGGAGCTGTGCCGGCAGTGACATTGTAAATGAAAACATGGAGCTGTGCCGGCAGTGACATTGTAAATGAAAACATGGAGCTGTGCCGGCCTTGACATTGTAAATGAAAACATGGAGCTGTGCCGGCCTTGACATTGTAAATAAAAACATGGAGCTGAGCCGGCCTTGACATTGTAAATGAAAACATGGAGCTGTGCCGGCCTTGACATTGTAAATCAAAACATGGAGCTGTGCCGGCAGTGACATTGTAAATGAAAACATGGAGCTGTGCCGGCAGTGACATTGTAAATGAAAACATGGAGCTGTGCCGGCCTTGACATTGTAAATGAAAACATGGAGCTGTGCCGGCCTTGACATTGTAAATGAAAACATGGAGCTGTGCCGGCAGTGACATTGTAAATGAAAACATGGAGCTGTGCCGGCAGTGACATTGTAAATGAAAACATGGAGCTGTGCCGGCAGTGACATTGTAAATGAAAACATGGAGCTGTGCCGGCAGTGACATTGTAAATGAAAACATGGAGCTGTGCCGGCAGTGACATTGTAAATGAAAACATGGAGCTGTGCCGGCAGTGACATTGTAAATGAAAACATGGAGCTGTGCCGGCCGTGACATTGTAAATGAAAACATGGAGCTGTGCCGGCAGTGACATTGTAAATGAAAACATGGAGCTGTGCCGGCCTTGACATTGTAAATGAAAACATGGAGCTGTGCAGACAGTGACATTGTAAATGAAAACATGGAGCTGTGCCGGCTTGACATTGTAAATCAAAATATGGAGCTGTGCCGGCAGTGACATTGTAAATGAAAACATGGAGCTGTGCCGGCAGTGACATTGTAAATGAAAACATGGAGCTGTGCCGGCCTTGACATTGTAAATGAAAACATGGAGCTGTGCCGGCCTTAATATTGTAAATAAAAACATGGAGCTGAGCCGGCCTTGACATTGTAAATGAAAACATGGAGCTGTGCCGGCCTTGACATTGTAAATGAAAACATGGAGCTGTGCCGGCAGTGACATTGTAAATGAAAACATGGAGCTGTGCCGGCAGTGACATTGTAAATGAAAACATGGAGCTGTGCCGGCCTTGACATTGTAAATGAAAACATGGAGCTGTGCCGGCCTTGACATTGTAAATGAAAACATGGAGCTGTGCCGGCAGTGACATTGTAAATGAAAACATGGAGCTGTGCCGGCAGTGACATTGTAAATGAAAACATGGAGCTGTGCCGGCAGTGACATTGTAAATGAAAACATGGAGCTGTGCCGGCAGTGACATTGTAAATGAAAACATGGAGCTGTGCCGGCAGTGACATTGTAAATGAAAACATGGAGCTGTGCCGGCCTTGACATTGTAAATCAAAACATGGAGCTGTGCCGGCCGTGACATTGTAAATGAAAACATGGAGCTGTGCCGGCAGTGACATTGTAAATGAAAACATGGAGCTGTGCCGGCCTTGACATTGTAAATGAAAACATGGAGCTGTGCCGGCAGTGACATTGTAAATGAAAACATGGAGCTGTGCCGGCTTGACATTGTAAATGAAAACATGGAGCTGTGCCGGCAGTGACATTGTAAATGAAAACATGGAGCTGTGCCGGCAGTGACATTGTAAATGAAAACATGGAGCTGTGCCGGCCTTGACATTGTAAATGAAAACATGGAGCTGTGCCGGCAGTGACATTGTAAATGAAAACATGGAGCTGTGCCGGCAGTGACATTGTAAATGAAAACATGGAGCTGTGCCGGCCTTGACATTGTAAATGAAAACATGGAGCTGTGCCGGCAGTGACATTGTAAATGAAAACATGGAGCTGTGCCGGCAGTGACATTGTAAATGAAAACATGGAGCTGTGCCGGCAGTGACATTGTAAATGAAAACATGGAGCTGTGCCGGCCTTGACATTGTAAATGAAAACATGGAGCTGTGCCGGCAGTGACATTGTAAATGAAAACATGGAGCTGTGCCGGCAGTGACATTGTAAATGAAAACATGGAGCTGTGCCGGCATTGACATTGTAAATGAAAACATGGAGCTGTGCCGGCCTTGACATTGTAAATGAAAACATGGAGCTGTGCCGGCATTGACATTGTAAATGAAAACATGGAGCTGTGCCGGCCTTGACATTGTAAATGAAAACATGGAGCTGTGCCGGCAGTGACATTGTAAATGAAAACATGGAGCTGTGCCGGCAGTGACATTGTAAATGAAAACATGGAGCTGTGCCGGCCTTGACATTGTAAATGAAAACATGGAGCTGTGCCGGCAGTGACATTGTAAATGAAAACATGGAGCTGTGCCGGCAGTGACATTGTAAATGAAAACATGGAGCTGTGCCGGCAGTGACATTGTAAATGAAAACATGGAGCTGTGCCGGCAGTGACATTGTAAATGAAAACATGGAGCTGTGCCGGCAGTGACATTGTAAATGAAAACATGGAGCTGTGCCGGCCTTGACATTGTAAATGAAAACATGGAGCTGTGCCGGCCTTGACATTGTAAATGAAAACATGGAGCTGTGCCGGCCTTGACATTGTAAATCAAAACATGGAGCTGTGCCGGCAGTGACATTGTAAATGAAAACATGGAGCTGTGCCGGCAGTGACATTGTAAATGAAAACATGGAGCTGTGCCGGCCTTGACATTGTAAATGAAAACATGGAGCTGTGCCGGCCTTGACATTGTAAATGAAAACATGGAGCTGTGCCGGCCTTGACATTGTAAATGAAAACATGGAGCTGTGCCGGCAGTGACATTGTAAATGAAAACATGGAGCTGTGCCGGCAGTGACATTGTAAATCAAAACATGGAGCTGTGCCGGCAGTGACATTGTAAATGAAAACATGGAGCTGTGCCGGCAGTGACATTGTAAATGAAAACATGGAGCTGTGCCGGCAGTGACATTGTAAATGAAAACATGGAGCTGTGCCGGCAGTGACATTGTAAATGAAAACATGGAGCTGTGCCGGCAGTGACATTGTAAATGAAAACATGGAGCTGTGCCGGCAGTGACATTGTAAATGAAAACATGGAGCTGTGCCGGCCTTGACATTGTAAATGAAAACATGGAGCTGTGCAGACAGTGACATTGTAAATGAAAACATGGAGCTGTGCCGGCTTGACATTGTAAATCAAAATATGGAGCTGTGCCGGCAGTGACATTGTAAATGAAAACATGGAGCTGTGCCGGCAGTGACATTGTAAATGAAAACATGGAGCTGTGCCGGCAGTGACATTGTAAATGAAAACATGGAGCTGTGCCGGCCTTGACATTGTAAATGAAAACATGGAGCTGTGCCGGCAGTGACATTGTAAATGAAAACATGGAGCTGTGCCGGCCTTGACATTGTAAATGAAAACATGGAGCTGTGCCGGCAGTGACATTGTAAATGAAAACATGGAGCTGTGCCGGCAGTGACATTGTAAATGAAAACATGGAGCTGTGCCGGCCTTGACATTGTAAATGAAAACATGGAGCTGTGCCGGCAGTGACATTGTAAATGAAAACATGGAGCTGTGCCGGCCTTGACATTGTAAATGAAAACATGGAGCTGTGCCGGCAGTGACATTGTAAATGAAAACATGGAGCTGTGCCGGCAGTGACATTGTAAATGAAAACATGGAGCTGTGCCGGCAGTGACATTGTAAATGAAAACATGGAGCTGTGCCGGCTTGACATTGTAAATCAAAACATGGAGCTGTGCCGGCAGTGACATTGTAAATGAAAACATGGAGCTGTGCCGGCAGTGACATTGTAAATGAAAACATGGAGCTGTGCCGGCAGTGACATTGTAAATGAAAACATGGAGCTGTGCCGGCCTTGACATTGTAAATAAAAACATGGAGCTGTGCCGGCCTTGACATTGTAAATGAAAACATGGAGCTGTGCCGGCCTTGACATTGTAAATGAAAACATGGAGCTGTGCCGGCAGTGACATTGTAAATGAAAACATGGAGCTGTGCCGGCAGTGACATTGTAAATGAAAACATGGAGCTGTGCCGGCCTTGACATTGTAAATGAAAACATGGAGCTGTGCCGGCCTTGACATTGTAAATGAAAACATGGAGCTGTGCCGGCCTTGACATTGTAAATGAAAACATGGAGCTGTGCCGGCAGTGACATTGTAAATGAAAACATGGAGCTGTGCCGGCAGTGACATTGTAAATCAAAACATGGAGCTGTGCCGGCAGTGACATTGTAAATGAAAACATGGAGCTGTGCCGGCAGTGACATTGTAAATGAAAACATGGAGCTGTGCCGGCAGTGACATTGTAAATGAAAACATGGAGCTGTGCCGGCAGTGACATTGTAAATGAAAACATGGAGCTGTGCCGGCAGTGACATTGTAAATGAAAACATGGAGCTGTGCCGGCAGTGACATTGTAAATGAAAACATGGAGCTGTGCAGGCAGTGACATTGTAAATGAAAACATGGAGCTGTGCCGGCTTGACATTGTAAATCAAAACATGGAGCTGTGCCGGCCTTGACATTGTAAATGAAAACATGGAGCTGTGCCGGCCTTGACATTGTAAATGAAAACATGGAGCTGTGCCGGCAGTGACATTGTAAATGAAAACATGGAGCTGTGCCGGCAGTGACATTGTAAATGAAAACATGGAGCTGTGCCGGCAGTGACATTGTAAATGAAAACATGGAGCTGTGCCGGCTTGACATTGTAAATGAAAACATGGAGCTGTGCCGGCCTTGACATTGTAAATGAAAACATGGAGCTGTGCCGGCCTTGACATTGTAAATGAAAACATGGAGCTGTGCCGGCCTTGACATTGTAAATGAAAACATGGAGCTGTGCCGGCAGTGACATTGTAAATGAAAACATGGAGCTGTGCCGGCAGTGACATTGTAAATGAAAACATGGAGCTGTGCCGGCCTTGACATTGTAAATGAAAACATGGAGCTGTGCCGGCCTTGACATTGTAAATGAAAACATGGAGCTGTGCCGGCCTTGACATTGTAAATGAAAACATGGAGCTGTGCCGGCCTTGACATTGTAAATGAAAACATGGAGCTGTGCCGGCAGTGACATTGTAAATGAAAACATGGAGCTGTGCCGGCATTGACATTGTAAATGAAAACATGGAGCTGTGCCGGCCTTGACATTGTAAATGAAAACATGGAGCTGTGCCGGCAGTGACATTGTAAATGAAAACATGGAGCTGTGCCGGCAGTGACATTGTAAATGAAAACATGGAGCTGTGCCGGCAGTGACATTGTAAATGAAAACATGGAGCTGTGCCGGCCTTGACATTGTAAATGAAAACATGGAGCTGTGCCGGCCTTGACATTGTAAATGAAAACATGGAGCTGTGCCGGCCTTGACATTGTAAATCAAAACATGGAGCTGTGCCGGCAGTGACATTGTAAATGAAAACATGGAGCTGTGCCGGCAGTGACATTGTAAATGAAAACATGGAGCTGTGCCGGCAGTGACATTGTAAATGAAAACATGGAGCTGTGCCGGCCTTGACATTGTAAATGAAAACATGGAGCTGTGCCGGCCTTGACATTGTAAATGAAAACATGGAGCTGTGCCGGCAGTGACATTGTAAATGAAAACATGGAGCTGTGCCGGCCTTGACATTGTAAATGAAAACATGGAGCTGTGCCGGCAGTGACATTGTAAATGAAAACATGGAGCTGTGCCGGCAGTGACATTGTAAATGAAAACATGGAGCTGTGCCGGCCTTGACATTGTAAATGAAAACATGGAGCTGTGCCGGCAGTGACATTGTAAATGAAAACATGGAGCTGTGCCGGCAGTGACATTGTAAATGAAAACATGGAGCTGTGCCGGCAGTGACATTGTAAATGAAAACATGGAGCTGTGCCGGCAGTGACATTGTAAATGAAAACATGGAGCTGTGCCGGCAGTGACATTGTAAATGAAAACATGGAGCTGTGCCGGCCTTGATATTGTAAATAAAAACATGGAGCTGAGCCGGCCTTGACATTGTAAATGAAAACATGGAGCTGTGCCGGCCTTGACATTGTAAATCAAAACATGGAGCTGTGCCGGCAGTGACATTGTAAATGAAAACATGGAGCTGTGCCGGCAGTGACATTGTAAATGAAAACATGGAACTGTGCCGGCCTTGACATTGTAAATGAAAACATGGAGCTGTGCCGGCCTTGACATTGTAAATGAAAACATGGAGCTGTGCCGGCCTTGACATTGTAAATGAAAACATGGAGCTGTGCCGGCAGTGACATTGTAAATGAAAACATGGAGCTGTGCCGGCAGTGACATTGTAAATGAAAACATGGAGCTGTGCCGGCAGTGACATTGTAAATGAAAACATGGAGCTGTGCCGGCAGTGACATTGTAAATGAAAACATGGAGCTGTGCCGGCAGTGACATTGTAAATGAAAACATGGAGCTGTGCCGGCAGTGACATTGTAAATGAAAACATGGAGCTGTGCCGGCCGTGACATTGTAAATGAAAACATGGAGCTGTGCCGGCAGTGACATTGTAAATGAAAACATGGAGCTGTGCCGGCCTTGACATTGTAAATGAAAACATGGAGCTGTGCCGGCAGTGACATTGTAAATGAAAACATGGAGCTGTGCCGGCTTGACATTGTAAATGAAAACATGGAGCTGTGCCGGCAGTGACATTGTAAATGAAAACATGGAGCTGTGCCGGCAGTGACATTGTAAATGAAAACATGGAGCTGTGCCGGCCTTGACATTGTAAATGAAAACATGGAGCTGTGCCGGCCTTGACATTGTAAATGAAAACATGGAGCTGTGCCGGCAGTGACATTGTAAATGAAAACATGGAGCTGTGCCGGCTTGACATTGTAAATGAAAACATGGAGCTGTGCCGGCAGTGACATTGTAAATGAAAACATGGAGCTGTGCCGGCAGTGACATTGTAAATGAAAACATGGAGCTGTGCCGGCCTTGACATTGTAAATGAAAACATGGAGCTGTGCCGGCAGTGACATTGTAAATGAAAACATGGAGCTGTGCCGGCCTTGACATTGTAAATGAAAACATGGAGCTGTGCCGGCAGTGACATTGTAAATGAAAACATGGAGCTGTGCCGGCAGTGACATTGTAAATGAAAACATGGAGCTGTGCCGGCAGTGACATTGTAAATGAAAACATGGAGCTGTGCCGGCATTGACATTGTAAATGAAAACATGGAGCTGTGCCGGCAGTGACATTGTAAATGAAAACATGGAGCTGTGCCGGCAGTGACATTGTAAATGAAAACATGGAGCTGTGCCGGCAGTGACATTGTAAATGAAAACATGGAGCTGTGCCGGCCTTGACATTGTAAATGAAAACATGGAGCTGTGCCGGCCTTGACATTGTAAATGAAAACATGGAGCTGTGCCGGCCTTGACATTGTAAATCAAAACATGGAGCTGTGCCGGCAGTGACATTGTAAATGAAAACATGGAGCTGTGCCGGCAGTGACATTGTAAATGAAAACATGGAGCTGTGCCGGCCTTGACATTGTAAATGAAAACATGGAGCTGTGCCGGCCTTGACATTGTAAATGAAAACATGGAGCTGTGCCGGCATTGACATTGTAAATGAAAACATGGAGCTGTGCCGGCAGTGACATTGTAAATGAAAACATGGAGCTGTGCCGGCAGTGACATTGTAAATGAAAACATGGAGCTGTGCCGGCAGTGACATTGTAAATGAAAACATGGAGCTGTGCCGGCAGTGACATTGTAAATGAAAACATGGAGCTGTGCCGGCAGTGACATTGTAAATGAAAACATGGAGCTGTGCCGGCAGTGACATTGTAAATGAAAACATGGAGCTGTGCCGGCAGTGACATTGTAAATGAAAACATGGAGCTGTGCCGGCAGTGACATTGTAAATGAAAACATGGAGCTGTGCCGGCAGTGGCATTGTAAATGAAAACATGGAGCTGTGCCGGCATTGACATTGTAAATCAAAACATGGAGCTGTGCCGGCCTTGACATTGTAAATGAAAACATGGAGCTGTGCCGGCCTTGACATTGTAAATGAAAACATGGAGCTGTGCCGGCAGTGACATTGTAAATGAAAACATGGAGCTGTGCCGGCAGTGACATTGTAAATGAAAACATGGAGCTGTGCCGGCAGTGACATTGTAAATGAAAACATGGAGCTGTGCCGGCAGTGACATTGTAAATGAAAACATGGAGCTGTGCCGGCCTTGACATTGTAAATGAAAACATGGAGCTGTGCCGGCCTTGACATTGTAAATGAAAACATGGAGCTGTGCCGGCCTTGACATTGTAAATGAAAACATGGAGCTGTGCCGGCAGTGACATTGTAAATGAAAACATGGAGCTGTGCCGGCAGTGACATTGTAAATGAAAACATGGAGCTGTGCCGGCCTTGACATTGTAAATGAAAACATGGAGCTGTGCCGGCCTTGACATTGTAAATGAAAACATGGAGCTGTGCCGGCCTTGACATTGTAAATGAAAACATGGAGCTGTGCCGGCCTTGACATTGTAAATCAAAACATGGAGCTGTGCCGGCAGTGACATTGTAAATGAAAACATGGAGCTGTGCCGGCAGTGACATTGTAAATGAAAACATGGAGCTGTGCCGGCCTTGACATTGTAAATGAAAACATGGAGCTGTGCCGGCCTTGACATTGTAAATGAAAACATGGAGCTGTGCCGGCAGTGACATTGTAAATGAAAACATGGAGCTGTGCCGGCAGTGACATTGTAAATGAAAACATGGAGCTGTGCCGGCAGTGACATTGTAAATGAAAACATGGAGCTGTGCCGGCAGTGACATTGTAAATGAAAACATGGAGCTGTGCCGGCAGTGACATTGTAAATGAAAACATGGAGCTGTGCCGGCAGTGACATTGTAAATGAAAACATGGAGCTGTGCCGGCCGTGACATTGTAAATGAAAACATGGAGCTGTGCCGGCAGTGACATTGTAAATGAAAACATGGAGCTGTGCCGGCCTTGACATTGTAAATGAAAACATGGAGCTGTGCCGGCAGTGACATTGTAAATGAAAACATGGAGCTGTGCCGGCAGTGACATTGTAAATGAAAACATGGAGCTGTGCCGGCAGTGACATTGTAAATGAAAACATGGAGCTGTGCCGGCCGTGACATTGTAAATGAAAACATGGAGCTGTGCCGGCCTTGACATTGTAAATGAAAACATGGAGCTGTGCCGGCCGTGACATTGTAAATGAAAACATGGAGCTGTGCCGGCCTTGACATTGTAAATGAAAACATGGAGCTGTGCCGGCAGTGACATTGTAAATGAAAACATGGAGCTGTGCCGGCAGTGACATTGTAAATGAAAACATGGAGCTGTGCCGGCCTTGACATTGTAAATGAAAACATGGAGCTGTGCCGGCCTTGACATTGTAAATGAAAACATGGAGCTGTGCCGGCAGTGACATTGTAAATCAAAACATGGAGCTGTGCCGGCAGTGACATTGTAAATGAAAACATGGAGCTGTGCCGGCAGTGACATTGTAAATGAAAACATGGAGCTGTGCCGGCAGTGACATTGTAAATGAAAACATGGAGCTGTGCCGGCAGTTGACATTGTAAATGAAAACATGGAGCTGTGCCGGCAGTGACATTGTAAATGAAAACATGGAGCTGTGCCGGCCGTGACATTGTAAATGAAAACATGGAGCTGTGCCGGCAGTGACATTGTAAATGAAAACATGGAGCTGTGCCGGCCTTGACATTGTAAATGAAAACATGGAGCTGTGCCGACAGTGACATTGTAAATGAAAACATGGAGCTGTGCCGGCTTGACATTGTAAATCAAAATATGGAGCTGTGCCGGCAGTGACATTGTAAATGAAAACATGGAGCTGTGCCGGCAGTGACATTGTAAATGAAAACATGGAGCTGTGCCGGCCTTGACATTGTAAATGAAAACATGGAGCTGTGCCGGCAGTGACATTGTAAATGAAAACATGGAGCTGTGCCGGCAGTGACATTGTAAATGAAAACATGGAGCTGTGCCGGCAGTGACATTGTAAATGAAAACATGGAGCTGTGCCGGCCGTGACATTGTAAATGAAAACATGGAGCTGTGCCGGCCTTGACATTGTAAATGAAAACATGGAGCTGTGCCGGCAGTGACATTGTAAATGAAAACATGGAGCTGTGCCGGCCTTGACATTGTAAATGAAAACATGGAGCTGTGCCGGCAGTGACATTGTAAATGAAAACATGGAGCTGTGCCGGCCTTGACATTGTAAATGAAAACATGGAGCTGTGCCGGCAGTGACATTGTAAATGAAAACATGGAGCTGTGCCGGCTTGACATTGTAAATGAAAATATGGAGCTGTGCCGGCAGTGAAATTGTAAATGAAAACATGGAGATGTGCCGGCATTGACATTGTAAATGAAAACATGGAGCTGTGCCGGCAGTGACATTGTAAATCTAAACATGGAGCTGTGCCGGCAGTGACATTGTAAATGAAAACATGGAGCTGTGCCGGCAGTGACATTGTAAATGAAAACATGGAGCTGTGCCGGCAGTGACATTGTAAATGAAAACATGGAGCTGTGCCGGCAGTGACATTGTAAATGAAAACATGGAGCTGTGCCGGCAGTGACATTGTAAATGAAAACATGGAGCTGTGCCGGCTTGACATTGTAAATCAAAACATGGAGCTGTGCCGGCATTGACATTGTAAATGAAAACATGGAGCTGTGCCGGCAGTGACATTGTAAATGAAAACATGGAGCTGTGCCGGCAGTGACATTGTAAATGAAAACATGGAGCTGTGCCGGCAGTGACATTGTAAATGAAAACATGGAGCTGTGCCGGCCGTGACATTGTAAATGAAAACATGGAGCTGTGCCGGCAGTGACATTGTAAATGAAAACATGGAGCTGTGCCGGCCTTGACATTGTAAATGAAAACATGGAGCTGTGCCGGCAGTGACATTGTAAATGAAAACATGGAGCTGTGCCGGCTTGACATTGTAAATGAAAACATGGAGCTGTGCCGGCAGTGACATTGTAAATGAAAACATGGAGCTGTGCCGGCAGTGACATTGTAAATGAAAACATGGAGCTGTGCCGGCCTTGACATTGTAAATGAAAACATGGAGCTGTGCCGGCATTGACATTGTAAATGAAAACATGGAGCTGAGCCGGCCTTGACATTGTAAATGAAAACATGGAGCTGTGCCGGCCTTGACATTGTAAATGAAAACATGGAGCTGTGCCGGCAGTGACATTGTAAATGAAAACATGGAGCTGTGCCGGCAGTGACATTGTAAATGAAAACATGGAGCTGTGCCGGCCTTGACATTGTAAATGAAAACATGGAGCTGTGCCGGCCTTGACATTGTAAATGAAAACATGGAGCTGTGCCGGCAGTGACATTGTAAATGAAAACATGGAGCTGTGCCGGCAGTGACATTGTAAATGAAAACATGGAGCTGTGCCGGCAGTGACATTGTAAATGAAAACATGGAGCTGTGCCGGCAGTGACATTGTAAATGAAAACATGGAGCTGTGCCGGCAGTGACATTGTAAATGAAAACATGGAGCTGTGCCGGCAGTGACATTGTAAATGAAAACATGGAGCGCTGCCGGCCGTGACATTGTAAATGAAAACATGGAGCTGTGCCGGCAGTGACATTGTAAATCAAAACATGGAGCTGTGCCGGCCTTGACATTGTAAATGAAAACATGGAGCTGTGCCGGCAGTGACATTGTAAATGAAAACATGGAGCTGTGCCGGCTTGACATTGTAAATGAAAACATGGAGCTGTGCCGGCAGTGACATTGTAAATGAAAACATGGAGCTGTGCCGGCAGTGACATTGTAAATGAAAACATGGAGCTGTGCCGGCCTTGACATTGTAAATGAAAACATGGAGCTGTGCCGGCAGTGACATTGTAAATGAAAACATGGAGCTGTGCCGGCAGTGACATTGTAAATGAAAACATGGAGCTGTGCCGGCAGTGACATTGTAAATGAAAACATGGAGCTGTGCCGGCAGTGACATTGTAAATGAAAACATGGAGCTGTGCCGGCCTTGACATTGTAAATGAAAACATGGAGCTGTGCCGGCAGTGACATTGTAAATGAAAACATGGAGCTGTGCCGGCCTTGACATTGTAAATGAAAACATGGAGCTGTGCCGGCAGTGACATTGTAAATGAAAACATGGAGCTGTGCCGGCCTTGACATTGTAAATGAAAACATGGAGCTGTGCCGGCAGTGACATTGTAAATGAAAACATGGAGCTGTGCCGGCTTGACATTGTAAATGAAAATATGGAGCTGTGCCGGCAGTGACATTGTAAATGAAAACATGGAGCTGTGCCGGCATTGACATTGTAAATGAAAACATGGAGCTGTGCCGGCAGTGACATTGTAAATGAAAACATGGAGCTGTGCCGGCAGTGACATTGTAAATGAAAACATGGAGCTGTGCCGGCAGTGACATTGTAAATGAAAACATGGAGCTGTGCCGGCAGTGACATTGTAAATGAAAACATGGAGCTGTGCCGGCAGTGACATTGTAAATGAAAATATTGAGCTGTCCCGGCAGTGGCA
>JAGDYQ010000142.1:1306551-1339051 GCA_021962125.1 Bulinus truncatus | reverse complement strand
AAAGTAGGTCACAGAATGATTCACCAGAATGCATCTATTGCCATTTAACAAAACAAAAACAAAAATCAAATAATCATAAACTGTATTTAAAGAGAAGTTTGAAGAAACCCATAAAAAATGTATATAAAAATAATGATGCAAATTTTATGGCCGTTGACTTGAAAAAAAATCAACCAGATAATAGCTGAATTAAAGAATATCATTGAAACATTTAACTGTCAGGTTTCTCAGTTTAATTACAGTACTTTCTTTCATTATCTCACTGGATATAAATTAGCAGGTACAGCATGCCAATAATACTACTGGATATATACTTATTTCGTTAAAGTAAAACTAATAATACATTCAGCGACATGTAAATATAACATAGCTTGACAGTAGCGGCGTAAGGTATGAGTGGGTGGGTGCTGCTAGGGCCGGGGATGGGGAGTAGGAGCTAGGAAGGCATGTTACACTCAACGTTTTTTTTTTTAAACCCTTAATTCATTTTCAATTATTCTCTATTTAATCTATCATTGTATTTATGTGTGTAAGAAGTCCTTGCTGGCGCGTGCTACAGTTGCAAACCTTTCCACCTACTTAATATGTAGTAAGAAAGAAACTGTGATGGCAGCAGATGGTTCAAGACATAAGGGTGAGTCAGGCTTCATTATAACAAAATAAAACTCTCGACATCATAAACAGTTCGCCCTCGCTCCACCCTCATCGTCTCTCGTTTAAAAAAAAAAAAGCTATCAATAAATGATTTTGAATGTACTATCATCCTCAAGTCATCCGAAACGTTATTTTAGCGACATCTATATTATAACCACATTTTAACTTTATTTTCTAGCCACTTCTAATTTTATGACGAAATACTATTTTGAATAAGATGGTTGCTGTGATTCATTGAAATTAATGGAGACAAGATTTAAACTCATTACTTAACAATCATATTCAATTTGTATAACCGTGAATGAAACTACACACATTTAACACACAAAAATCCCTTGATGATTTCTCCATAAGATTTCATTTGCGATTAGCGAAAGGTATTCGGATTTCGGGAATCAAAAATAGAAAAATAAAATAAAATAATTATCTAAACATCTCAATGGCTGATGGGTCTCCTCGGTGGTGAGCACACTGATCAAGTTTATATGGCTCACAATGCACAATTCTGGGCTCAAATGAAGGTGGAAGAAACAAAATGGCATCTAACTTAAACAATGGCGAAACGTTCTATTACCATAATTTGACTAAATGGACTATGATCACAATTACTACTAGTCAAGGAATTCTTCTCTTGTTAATAACTCAATGCAATAACAGTGAAATGTTCCTTAAATTATTAAACACAAAAATATTAATTGGTTTTAGAATATTTATTTTATAATGCAAAAAAAAATGGCTTTATTAAACAAACAAAAACTGTTAATAGTTTTTACATATAAACACCCTCTATCCAACGGGCAGTTTAAAAAAAAAAGCCATATTAAGGACTGGAGGAGTACTACCGTGTCTGTGTAGTGCGGGAAAGGGTGTACAGGGAATAAGACATTTTTGTTTAGATAATAGCAGATAGCAATGTCGGAAGACAGTTAACATCTGTAAAAAAAATAAAAAACGACCATATAGCAAATCTTCATATAGCGATAGGGCCATTTGATTAAACTGACATAATTAATTGTTTCGATTAAAAAATCAGGACACAACGAGTCCCAGGTGTGTGTGTCATCGATCAATCAATAATCAAAAACATCAATTTATAACAATCAAAAGGTCATCACCGAGAAACTAGACAATAATAATGGTAATTTTTAAAGTTATACCACTCGACAAAGTTCGTCATAAGCATTATTATATCTTTGTATGGGTTTTCCTCGTGGACGTGATTTACTTTGTTAACGCGTGTATGCGATTTACAACACACGGTAAAACACATGTATATACTGCTGGTATTATTAGTTTGAATGTGACTTGAGACATGGTTCATATATTTATTGGCCTTCGTTCAAAATAGACACGACTTTTCAGCTCCAACAGTTATGAGCCAAAGATTCTCAATCTTTTACGCTTCGCGTCCCACTATGAAAACTTTAAGTTTCTGACATTAATTTTCATAGAGAGTGAGATAGCTTTAATCTTACACACCTTTTAATGGTATTTTTTTCTTTACCAAACCAAAATTCGTCGTTGACCCTAATTTGAGAACCACCAATTTCGACAAAAAAAAAATTTTGCCAAACTTAAATTTGTATAGAAAAAAAAAACTACTGCTGGTGAATATATTCAGCATTAAAAAAAAATATTTTTGAATTTGTGATTTTTTCTTCATACAACTATTTAATGCGTGACCCCATGATGAAATAACATATTTGAGATTCTTTATAGCTTGGGAACCACTGGCACAGTTATAAAGATTAAATGTCTCATTCAGACTATAAGTAAAAAAATGAACCAGTTTAAAAATTAAAATGTAATTATCAAAAACCAGTTCTGTGAAAATACACAAAAAAATAATAATCTGATAATAATAGTTTTAAAAGCAATAATAATTTAGACCAAATTGCCATTCTATAAAAAAAAACGTTTCTTATTGGAATGTGACGTCACTCTACATGATTGTTCAATCAAGCAGAAGTACCCCACACTCCCTCTCTTTATATTTCTTTTAATCACAAGGATTTTTTTTTAAACGCTGATCGAACCGTTACAACTACAGATCAATTGTTCAAGAATCGATACGCGCTCGTCCTATATTTAAACTGAATGTAAACATGAAAATGTCAAAGCTATTTAAATGTGCCAAGTAACTTCTCGTGGAATACTTCTACTGGCCGAGGCTGTATCGATATTTTTTTTAATGTTTGAATTGGTTAGACAAACAAGTCGCACTCCCCCCCCTTTCCTTCCTCATTCTCAACCACACAAGTAGCATATGCAGGTTATCTGATATTATTGTTAAAACCCCGGATAATAAATTGGACCGTTAATGAACAAACAGTTGAACACTTTCGTCCCTTGGATCATAAAGCAGACCGAAAACGATACCCAATACAGTTTTAATAAGGACAAGTCTGGTATTACAATACCAACATCCACTTCTATTTCTCACATTATTTTGTGCTAGTATGTGATCATATAGAAGAAACAAAATAATGACAGTGGCTTTAAAAAATAAATAAAATAAAGCCAGATAACAATAAAATAAAAAAGTTTCCGGATCAGTTTCTGCAAACAGTGTCGTTACAAGGTGTGTGTGTATGGGTGATGAGGACAGAGATAACCTTCCAGTGTATTTTTAGAGCATTTCGAAAAAAGCTCTATTGTTTTTATATTTTGTGCTATTTTGACCAACAAGTATATTAATCGTATGCTGCAGAACTTTCTATCTATTTACTTCTGTGCATTTGTGTGTGTGGTATGTGGGGGGGAACGGAGGTGTTGTGTAACAAAACGGGGGTAGCCATTGGTTTACCAAAATAAATGTAAGGACCGCTACTGGCTACATTACGGACCACTACTGGCTACATTACCCTACTGGCTACATTGCGGACCGCTACTGGCTACATTGCGGACACGGTACTGCTACATTGCGGACCGCTACTGGCTACATTGCGGACCGCTACTGGCTACATTTTTAAAGTTATGAGATTAATGTTGATGATTATATTATCAAATTTCCCGATTCTATTAATTCCTGTCTGAGACTAATCAAACTGTGTCAAATGTATGTAAAATTGGAATAACACATTAAACACACAAATGTATAACACATTTTAAAGAATACGTTTAGCAAAATGCATTTAACGCCACAGAAAACACATTTTTAAACACGCGTTTAAACACAGTCATACCATATCGTTCTAAATGTTCAGGTGGACGGCAGAAACATATTTTCTCAAACAAGCACACACTTTTAAAATGACTTCATCACGTCGGCCAAGCATAACGATTTTTAATCGATTTATGGCCAATACATTATTGACCAGCTTCCGTATATATCAAGCCGAGTGGGTGAAATAAAGGGGGCCAAAATAAAAATTGACAGACTTGGGGAAGAAGGAGGGGGGCTGCACAGGAAATGAGGCAGAAACGGCCGGCGCCAATTTAAAACCCCGGATGAAATATATTTACTACCCCCCCAATTCCCCCACCCTTCTCTTTATTCGTTCCTTCAACCCTCACCTATCCTCGTCTCTTTTAGAGTTGCTTGGAACATTTCATGAAGAAAACACTCCACGAGCAGGTCGTTATAAATCAATGCAATGCAGTGGTCCCCAACATTTTCTTTAATGTAAGACTCACTCCAAACAAAGCATTTTTTTTATATACATTTTGAAACAAATTATTTCTTTACATAAACAAACCAAGATATCACGTATCCAGAAAAACTTCTTATCAATTAATCTTCTTGATATACGGGGTCTACACTTGGTGCTATAGGCGATATGGTTTTGGAATCCCTGTTACGATTTTCATTAACATTTTATTCGCTAAACAGTCTAAGCGTTGAAATAAGGAATGAGTATCAACGAACTGCATGGTTGAATGATAAGTCTAACTAGATCAATTAATATATTAATCTATCTATGAATCAAGAAATTAATCAAACTATATATCAATCAATCAATCTATATACCAATTAACCACGCCATCAATTTAGAGAAACATTCCATCAGGCACGGTCAGTACCACACGTGACTTTATATAAAAAAAGTAAAAGACAATATATTTATATATATATATGAAGTATATAAACGTATCAAATACATGTACATTCGATAAACACACATAGTATCAATAAATCAAGAGCAGACAGAGGTACATTCAATAAATGCACAAATATATACAATTGTACAAAACTGAAACGTACATGTCGGTTTTTTCTACAGACAGCTAGCCCCCTCTCCCAAAAAAGCCGTTACTGAATCGGACTAATCCAGAAACCTAATAATTCTTTTTATTTGTTTATTTTTTATTGTTTGTAAAATACCCCATTGAAATTTGAAATAAAAAAAAACAGAGTGGCTGAAACAAAATAAAATATAGGCCAGTGCAAACAAAAGGTATTTTATATTATTACCTGAAATCCGAAACACAATGACGTAATGTCAACAGACGACACCAGTTGACAATAAGCGAGTATCTCAGTGACATCCAGTTAAAAAAAAAAGTGTCGAGTGTGTGAATATCATAAGATCGCCCTTTTGGAACTGCGCGCGAGTTTGTGTCTGTGTGCGTATGTGTGTGTGTCGTGCTGATCTGACGACGCACCTTCTTCGGAAGAAATAAAAAAAAAATGTTTGTTCAGACATTAACTCATCGATATTATTTTTTTTTCATCAATTCGGAATTCGTTGGATCGTTGCAATTATTTAAAAATAGGTCAGTCGAGCGAGTCTATTTCTTTTCACCGGAATAGGGGTGGGAGGGATGTTTGCGTTCAAGTTTGCTGAACCATAACATATGCACAGAGAATTGAATCGATGATCGCTATAACTCTATAACTATATATATATATATATATATATATATATATATATATATATATATATATATATATATATATATATATAATAGCGCCAATATTCGAGACATTCACCAATAGTAAACAACATAATAACAACTTTAAAAAAATAAATTCTGTTCAATAAAATAATTCAAAGCACTAATCCAGTTTTCAGCAATATTTCGGTTTCACTTATGAAAATCAATACCTGGGATATTATTGTAAACATTTAACTGTAATCCCATAATAACTCAAGACTTTTTATAACTTTCAACGCTAGCTGGTGTTTGAAGTAGTTGAAGTACAGTATGGCCCAGTGTGTAAAGTATGACCCAGTGTGGAAAATGAAGTGTGTAGTGGAAGTATGCCCAGTGTTTAGTGGAAGTATGGCCCAGTGTTTAGTGGTTGAAGTATTCAGTTCAATGTGTACAGTGTATGGTAAGTATATTGCCCGAAGTATGGTCCAGTGTAAGTTAAGGCCCAGTTGTGTAGGCTGAAGTCATGGTATGTGTGTGTAGTGGAAGTATGGCCCAGTGTGTAGTGAAGTATGGCCCAGTATGATTAAAGTATGGCCCAGTGTGTAAGTATGGCCCAGTGTGTATTAGAAGTATGGCCCAGTGTGTGTATTGAAGTATGGCCCAGTGTATAGAGTGGAAGTATGGCCCAGTGTGTAGATTGAAGTATGGCCCAGTGTGTATTAAAGTATGGTCCAGTGTGTAGTGAAAGTATGGCCCAGTGTAGTAGTGAATCTAAGTTATAGTGAAGTATGGTCCAGTGTATGGTTGGTATGATGTGTGCCAGTGGTATGTTAAGTGTGTAGTGGAAGTATGGCCCAGTGTGTGGTGGAAGTATGGCCCAGTGTGTAGTTGATAGTATGGTCCAGTGTGTAGTATATGAAGTATGGTCCAATGTGTAGTAGTATGTATTGTGCATGAAGTATGTTTAAGTGTACCAAGAAGTATGGTTGGTGTGTAATGAGAAGAAGCATGGTCCAGTGTGTAGTGAAATATGGTCCAGTGTGTGGTAAGAAGTATACATTGAGCAGTGATGAAGCCATGGTCCAGTGTGCAGTGGAAGTATGGTCCAGTGTGTAGTGGAAGTATGGCCCAGTGTGTAGTAGTGAAGTATGGAAATGTATTTAGTGGAAGTATGATGCCCATATAATAGTATTAAGTGATAGTATGACCGGCTATATTAGTCAAATGTCTGGACAAACGTAGTAAGCCATTCTGCCTTTTAATGTAGCAAAAGCAAGAAGTCGAGCTGCCCGAATTGATGTCTGCGTGAGAATCCTCATCATCCTCCCTCCCAAACAGCATCACCTCCCCCTTCCCCTCATGGCTCGCGTAATCTTACAATTTAATGAACAGGTCATGGCAACATGTGAAATTAAACCAAATAAGGAACACAATGAATGGAGAGAGTGAGAGAAGAAACATCATCAGTGAGAGAATTGAGAGAGAGAGAGAGAGAGAGAGAGAGAAGGAAGATAGAGAAATTTAACGAAAATCTTTAAAAGTGTAGAATTATAATCGGGGTTAAGGTTAATACACTTTTAAAAGTTTAGAACTAACAATGATGGTCAGTGGGTTTAGAAATGGTGATATTATCTGATTGCGACTACAATGGTTTATAAATTCTAAGTGGTTCAAGTGATACATGAACAAGACCTATTATCATTCTAAGGTTAAATGAAAATTAAAATTGGCGGGAGTCTGAACCTGAAGAGGGTCCATGAAAAAGGTCTAATAAATAGTAAAGTTAGTCAACTATTATGGAGTTCTAACAAAGCAATAAATATTAGTGGTAGCAGCTAATTAGAATTAGAACCAAGCATGGCACGGAGAGATGGTGGTGATTACGTTTAACAGAGATAAATAACCGTGGATAATAATTTGTCTAATATAAAGCTACGAAACTAAATGTAGTACATTACATACTCGTTACGTTCTATCATCACAAAACCTGATGAAATTATTAGCTTTGTTTACCAGTCTTCAAACAAAGATAACGGATTTAGAACAACAACAATCAAATAAAATGGAAAGCTACCGTCATACATTTTATCATTCAGAACTATCAAGCAGATGCTGATTGATCAGACGATTAACACTTTAATCAATACAGATTAAGGAAAGCCACCTATTTATGGACATTTCATTAATGACGTGCTCTACGCAAATTTATACGACAACTTTAATGCCTCTATAAAGTTTCACTGATGCGTAGCCTAATACGAATTTCAAAGAAATGTTGGCGAAAAGTAACAATCCATTGAAAATCCTTCATGTAATTACTTAAAAAGCACAATTTTCTATACATCAAACGAGTTCGCTGTGAAGAACCAAGCACCTTTAGCTTATATAACATTTGAAAAGAAGAAAAAAGCGGTCACTTAATCATTGTAAATCTTTGTGAAATGTATGACATTTACAATTCAAAATTGATGTAAAAGCACGTTGACTATTATAATTTCTGTTGTACTAACTAGTGCTTTCGAGCGGAATGGAAGATACTTAGACTGTCTGACATGAATAAATCGTACCAAATGTATTTTTAATTTTTTATAGCATTCACATTACAAGTTTTGACAAAAAATTTAATGAACATTTATATCTCACTAGTTATAAAACATTCAAACAGTTACTTTAAATCAGAAGAATGATTTAATGAGATATTATTTTTAACTTCTTTGAAAATGGCGAGGCTATAACCGTTTCTCTTCACTACAGATGAACAGTTTCGTTATCTAAAGATGAATGTTAATCAGAAACAGTCTTGATTAGTTAATGAATTCTTTCTGAAAGCAAACAACGATTACATACAGTTAATCAAATCAAGAAGGTGACTTAGCAAAATTACAGATTCTTTTGGCCAATTTAACAAAACTAATTTGTTTCTGGTGACCAATTGAATTTGATAAATCAAAGCGGATACATCTAACGTTTTGGCAAAACTTTCTCTTAAACAACTTGAAAGAAATCATTCTTGAGTTCAAATATTTCGAAATTGAAAAATAAAGTTGAAGATCAGCTTTCTTGCGTAACTCTTAACGGTTCTTCGTGCAGGCTTGTTAAAAAGTTTGAAGTATTCTCAAACAGTGTGATAGTTCGCGCGTGAGCAATCTCATGCATTCTAAACTGCAATTGATCACTTAACTGGAGGAGTAACAACAAATATCCCAAATGAAGAGGCTTGTAATCTCCAAACAGGATATCACAAATTCTGTTTAAAAGGTCAATTAGTATCTGCATTATGATTATTGTACAGAAGTTGTTGTTGTTTTGTGTGTGTTTGGTGAACATGATTCAGTGTGTGGTTCTTGCAACAAAATGACCGAAAATTGTGCTGTGGGGTTGCATGTGTGTACACATTGATGTAATACACTGTCATGGTCATGTGTGCATTTTTGTGGAAAATTATGTTCTATAATGTACTTTGTGTGTAAATGTTTTTTAACTTGAATTTTATACTATGGTTTACAGCTTTGTTACTGTGTGTGGTTTGCGTAAAAGGGGTCCATGGCAAAAAGTGGTGTGTGTTAACGAACAAGAACTGATGGATGAGTGTTTGTGTGGTGAAGTTGTGTAATGTCTGTGGTGTCTCTGTCAGTGCTATCGTATGATGAAGATGAAGAAGGCATTACAAAACCGTCCCAAAAGTGGTTAGGATCTAACAATCATGTGTTCACGGGGGGGTCTTAATGGTCGATAAAGTGATGATAATAATTAATGACGTTATATTTGTTGTCTACTGACTGCTCCCTCTTTGGCGCTGTCAAAGCTTGTGTGCGAGCCACTAGTGTGTCGCAGAATGAATTTAAAGTTGGGTGTGACCAATTTAAAATTCAATAAGCGATCTAAAATGTTATATCTTTTAATTTCATGACACATCTCTATAGGTTTTTTCCAGAAAATGAAGGATGAATCATATTTAGTTGAGACACACATTTTATCATCAATTTGTGGTTGTTCTCAACAGGTGTTGATGTTTCTGTAATTATCAGCGATGACGATAATAAACGTACAGTCGATTCCACAATTGGGACACATCGGGACAGGCTTTTTTACCCCAACATGCCAAATTAATTTATATTAAAGCCATTGGTTGGTTTCTGAGTTTGTCCCAAATGAAACCGATATCCCATCAGCGTTATCCCAATTAAGCGGAATCATATTTTCACATTGGTTAAAAATGAAACATTGATGAAAAATCTTTTTCGTATTGTAAGCGACAATGATGTTAAAAGCGAATATATTAAAAAATAAATCGGTTGTGATCGAGATCGACAACATTACAAGTGTAGATGTTATGGTGTAAAATTCAAAGATTAAGAATGTATCTGACGATTAATATTTCAGAAAAAGAAAAAAATCTTTAAAGGGGGTAACAAAAAATAATAAATATTACAAAAATAAATGAATATAAAGCGGAATGTTAATGGGTGGAGATCTAGATTACTTTCTACAATCATACAAAGAACAGAGTGTGAAGACTTTGGTGTTAATAGTTACATAACTTTTTGTTGGAAAAATAATATGTGAGTCTGTAGACACTTCAACATGGCAATCCGTGAACAATTTCAGTAATATTTCTATACATTCGCAACATGCCAAGTATACTACAACAAGGAAACATTATTTTACAGCGGCAGATATGTTTGACGGACAAAAAGCAACCAGCTAAGCGGTCAATTACAAGCCACGAGGTTTTCTTAAGAAGTTTGTATGCATCGTGTACTCACTATTAGTCGAAGGTGAAAATGTGTGTGTGATGTATAACGGATATGAGTTGAATCACCTAAACTGCTAATGGAAGGAATTTTTAGGTACTTCATTCATCGCCAGTAGTAAAGGTCATGGAGCACCTCGGTCGCGAGACCGTGTGACCTGAAACCTGGAGGTCGATCCCTCCTCGGTCGACAGTCGAGCGCTTTACCTTTCGTATCACTTTAGCAAGGTCGTTCGTGGTCTTTCGATGCTGTTGTATTACCTTTACTATCTTGAAACCGACATCGTATTTGAAAGGCATTTCTCCATTTTTTATTATATCTACAATATCGAAGGCTTTATTGGCTATGTATTTCCGACTTTTGGGAGTCAAATACAAATATATATTAGTATTAGTCGTAAAACTAACAGTACAATTAATTTTTTATAAACCATACTACCCCCTCCTTTCTTTGATATATTTCAGTTTCTCAGTTTTAAAAATTATGAAATAACCCATCCTGAAAGGATAAATTAAAAGGGCTATCATTTGAAGTTTCAATATCTTTGCTGTTGACATTGAATTATTTATTTGTTTATCTTTTCTAGTCTGGCTGTTGAAAAAAAAAAATCTGACCATGTTAACTACTTTCAAAGTTTTTTTTTTGACAGAGACTATTATATGTGGTGGATCCATTGACTCGATGAGATGTATGAAATAGAGACTAAAGTATAAATTAGAGATTTTTTTTATTGTTGAAAAATTGAAACAGATGGCCAGACAGTGTGTAGAATTACGTAAGAAATAAGCGGGAAGCTGAGGAAGAAAGACAATGAAGAGACAAAGATGAAGAAGAGAAGAAGAAGAAGAAGAGAGATGCTCAAGAAAGAAGATAATGAAGAAGAGAAGAAGAGAGAAGAATGAAGAAGAAGATAATGAAGAGGAAGAGGAAGGGAAGAGAGAGGAAGATTCTATTGATAAGGCTTACTAGCGCAAGTATTAAATTATTCAAACCCGACTGATTCGGATTAAAATTCGCAGCAATTATGTGCTGCAGTTCTTCACGATCGTTATGGGGTCGTAGCGACCTTTAACAAATAACATTAACATTACATCAAGAGAATCTTATAAACCTTCACAGTCTCCATGTTACAATTCTTCAAATTATTCTCTCTCTCTCTTTCTCTCTCTCTCTCTCTCTCTCTCTCTCTCTCTCTCTCTCTTTCTCTCTCCCTCTCACATAGTTATTATTTGATGTATTGACTTATTCTAATCAGTTTAAGTATTTTTTTGGCTTGTAGTCTGTATGCACATCAACAAATGTCCAGATCTGTCAAATGATCAGTCATGCATCATAAGTCAGACAGTATTACGAATACGGTATGCCTGTTGTAAAGGTAAGACCAATTATGTAATGATACCTGTTTATTGAAATTATAGTTAGAATAAACAATAAAACATCCTTACTCCTCCATTCACGAACTAAAATGATTGTTTGTAGAATTGAAGTTATGAATGATTGTTTGTAGCATTGAAGTTATGAATGATTGTTTGTAGCATTGAAGTTATGAATGATTGTTTGTAGCATTGAAGTTATGAATGATTGTTTGTAGCATTGAAGTTATGAATGATTGTTTGTAGCATTGAAGTTATGAATGATTGTTTGTAGCATTGAAGTTATGAAAGATTGTTTGTAGCATTGAAGTTATGAATGATTGTTTGTAGCATTGAAGTTATGAATGATTGTTTGTAGCATTGAAGTTATGAGTGATTGTTTGTAGCATTGAAGTTATGAATGATTGTTTGTAGCATTGAAATTATGAATGAACAAAAAAACCTGAGTTTAAGTATACTAGGTAAATTGTTTGGAAAATGTAAGCATACTAAAAAAAACTAAACAATCAATATTATATGTATGCATGTAACTATGTATGTATTTATCTAGGCATGTATGCATGTATGTACCAATGTATGTATGTGTGTGACTATGTATGCTTGTATTATGTAAATATGTATGTATGTATGTATGTATGTAACTATGTATGTATGTATGTATGTATGCATGTAACTATGTATGTATGTATGTATGTATGTATGTATAAATGTATGTATGTATATATGTACGTATGTATGTATGTAGTATATATGTATGTATATATTATGTATGTATGTATATATGTATGTATGTAAGTATATGTGTACGTGTATATGTATGTATGTATGCATGTAACTATGTATATATGAATGTATGTATGTATGTAACTATGTATGTATGTATGTAACTATGTATGTATGTAGGTATATATGTATGTATGTATGAATGTATGTATGTATGCATGTAACTATGTATGAATGTATGTATGCATGTAACTATGTATGTATGTATGTATGAATGTATGTATGTATATATGTACGTATATATGTATGTATGTATTATATATGTATTTATATATTATGTATGTATGTATGTATGTATATATGCATGTATGTAAGTATATGTGTACGTGTATATGTATGTATTTATGCATGTAATTATGTATATATGAATGTAAGTATGTATGTATATATGTATGTATATATGCATGCATGCATCTATAAATGGTACATGTGTGTGTCTATCTACCAGTGTATAGTAGTTGCCCCATGTGTGTGTCTATGTACCAGTGTATAGTAGATGCCCCATGTGTGTTTGTCTATGTACCAGTGTATAGTAGTTGCCCGATGTGTGTGTCTATGTACCAGTGTATAGTAGATGTCCCATGTGTGTGTCTATGTACCAGTGTATAGTAGTTGCCCCACGTGTGTGTCTATGTACCAGTGTATAGTAGTTGTGCCACGTGTGTGTCTATGTACCAGTGTATAGTAGTTGTCCCATGTGTGTGTCTATGTACCAGTGTATAGTAGTTGTCCCATGTGTGTGTCTATGTACCAGTGTATAGTAGTTGCCCCATGTGTATGTCTATGTAATAGAGTATAGTAGTTGCCCCATGTGTGTGTCTATGCACTAGTGTATAGTAGTTGCCCCATGTGTATGTCTATGTACCAGTGTATAGTAGTTGCCCGATGTGTGTGTCTATGTACCAGTGTATAGTAGTTGTCCCATTTGTGTGTCTATGTACCAGTGTATAGTAGTTGCCCCACGTGTGTGTCTATGTACCAGTGTATAGTAGTTGTCCCATGTGTGTGTCTATGTATCAGTGTATAGTAGTAGTCCCATGTGTGTGTCTATGTACCAGCGTATAGTAGTTGTCCCATGTGTGTGTCTATGTACCAGTATATAGTAGTTGTCCCATGTGTATGTCTATGTAATAGAGTATAGTAGTTGCCCCATGTGTGTGTCTATGCACTAGTGTATAGTAGTTGCCCCATGTGTATGTCTATGTACTAGTGTATTGTAGTTGCCAATGTGTATGTCTATGTACCAGTATATAGTAGTTGCCAATGTGTGTGTCTATGTACCAGTATATAGTAGTTGCCCCATGTGTATGTCTATGTACCAGTGTATAGTAGTTGCCAATGTGTGTGTCTATGTACCAGTATATAGTAGTTGCCCCATGTGTATGTCTATGTACTAGTGTATTGTATTTGCCCATGTGTATGTCTATGTACCAGTATATAGTAGTTGCCAATGTGTGTGTCTATGTACCAGTATATAGTAGTTGCCCCATGTGTGTGTCTATGTACCCGTGTATAGTAGTTGCCCCGTGTGTATGTCTATGTACCAGTGTATAGTAGTTGCCCCATGGGTATGTGTCTATGTACTAGTATATAGTAGTTGCCCCACGTGTGTGTCTATGTAAAAGAGTATAGTAGTTGCCCCATGTGTGTGTCTATGCACTAGTGTATAGTAGTTGCCCCATGTGTATGTCTATGTACCAGTGTATAGTAGTTGCCCGATGTGTGTGTCTATGTACCAGTGTATAGTAGTTGTCCCATTTGTGTGTCTATGTACCAGTGTATAGTAGTTGCCCCACGTGTGTGTCTATGTACCAGTGTATAGTAGTTGTCCCATGTGTGTGTCTATGTATCAGTGTATAGTAGTAGTCCCATGTGTGTGTCTATGTACCAGCGTATAGTAGTTGTCCCATGTGTGTGTCTATGTACCAGTATATAGTAGTTGTCCCATGTGTATGTCTATGTAATAGAGTATAGTAGTTGCCCCATGTGTGTGTCTATGCACTAGTGTATAGTAGTTGCCCCATGTGTATGTCTATGTACTAGTGTATTGTAGTTGCCAATGTGTATGTCTATGTACCAGTATATAGTAGTTGCCAATGTGTGTGTCTATGTACCAGTATATAGTAGTTGCCCCATGTGTATGTCTATGTACCAGTGTATAGTAGTTGCCAATGTGTGTGTCTATGTACCAGTATATAGTAGTTGCCCCATGTGTATGTCTATGTACTAGTGTATTGTATTTGCCCATGTGTATGTCTATGTACCAGTATATAGTAGTTGCCAATGTGTGTGTCTATGTACCAGTATATAGTAGTTGCCCCATGTGTGTGTCTATGTACCCGTGTATAGTAGTTGCCCCGTGTGTATGTCTATGTACCAGTGTATAGTAGTTGCCCCATGGGTATGTGTCTATGTACTAGTATATAGTAGTAGCCCCATGGGTATGTCTATGTACCAGTATATAGTAGTTGCCCCATGTGTATGTCTATGTAATAGCGTGTAGTAGTTGCCCTATGTGTATGTCTATGTACTAGTGTACTGTAGTTGCCAATGTGTGTGTCTATGTACTAGTGTATAGTAGTTGCCCCATGTGTATGTTTATGTACTAGTGTATTGTATTTGCCAATGTGTATGTCTATGTACCAGTATATAGTAGTTGCCAATGTGTGTGTCTATGTACCAGTGTATAGTAGTTTCCCCATGTGTATATCTATGTACTAGTGTATAGTAGTTGCCCCATGTGTGTTTATATGTACCAGTGTATAGTAGTAGCCCCATATGTGTGTCTATGTACCAGTGTTAGTTGTTGCCCCATGTATGTCTATGTACCAATGTATTTTAGGTGCCCCATGTTAAATACTTAGATTCCGTATTCTTTACAATTTGAGTTTCTCTAAAAATGACATTTAGCCGAGATGGTGAATGGGGAGGATGTGGGATACAGTGAGACAGGTTCTCCTAGTTAGGCAAACACTGTAATGCCGGCCCTGCCTAGATTTCGTTCTGCTTACCACTAAATTTATCATTTGAATTCATATCCTATGTATTACTCTGTGTGTGTGGAGTAAAAATAAGAAAACATCACCAATAAGAACTTAAATTCAATCATCATATTTCACTCAAGCAGCTGCTTGCTTTTGTATTTCTTTGTTTATAAAAATATAATTGTTATTGTTCATGAATAAATTGCAATATTTGATACAGAAAAACACATATTGTCTCAATTATTCTCGGATAATCACATTTTTTTCGCAGACCGTCAGTGGTCCGCTGACAGCCGATTACCGATCGCTGGTTTATAGAATAAAAACTAAACATATCATATCTTTAGGGATTATAAATAAAACCATGTGATAAATCACTGATATATTTTAAAAAGTCCATGTGATATATCAATGATAAAATTTAATTCAGCAATTGATGTCCATTTCCTTCTTTTCAGAGTCAACCTGCAGCTATGGGGCAATATTCCCGACTGCCAAAGTGGTTGATGGTCAGCCAGCTTACCGGGGTGAGTTCCCCTGGGTGGCCATGCTGTTGGTGGACGGAGCATTTACTTGTGGGTGTGTCATACTGGACAAGACTCATGTCCTGACTGCAGCCCATTGTTTTGACAGGTGATGACAAGTCACTATGCGACTTCTGTATATAACTGTGGGACGAGTGGTCGCGTGCCTGACAGTCAGCCTGATGTTCCTGGCAGGGATATGTTGCCGGGTCCGAAATATTTGGAAGCCTAAAGTACCGACACCTCAGCTCTAGTTCATGGGTACAAGCCAAATTTTGGTTAGGTCCCCTAGTCTACCCAGATTTAAAACTGATATTTAACATAATGTGAGTAATGTATCAACGACTGAATTTTGGGATAACTACACAATTCTCTAGTTTGACGTAACTGTGGAAATAGGTCGGCGCTGTTCTTTGAGCTACAGGGTTGGATGGTCGTGTAGTAAAGCGCTCGACTGTCGACTTGAGTTTGATTTCCAATGGAAGTTTCAGGTCATGGTTAAACTCTCCACTACATCTTCCGTGGTCCCTCCATGGCCATTGCACTATCGGCTATGGTGGGGTTGAAAGAAGGGCACCATAAAAACCGTTCCATTAGTGTTTTATATGATCTCAGAGATTTCATCTCATCCTCACATGGATTTCACACATATACACAACATACACATACACACTCAATATCTATTTGCTGTCGTGAGTCATTTTACTAGTCTATATATCATAGAGATAAAGATCATAAAGATATATCATACCATAGAGATATATACCATAGAGATATAGACCATAGAGATATATTTTATCATAGAGATATATATTATAGAGATATAGAGCTAGAGATATAGACCATAGAGATATAGACCATAGAGATATATACCATAGAGATATATAGACATATGACTTTCAAAAGTCCACTCTCCTCGCATTCCTATGATTCCAACCATTTCAATTTCAAAGATTTTAATTCCCTATTCGTTTGGCATTTGCAATCACCTTCAACATTGCTCAAGGCTAGACTTAAAAATTGTAAGGTATAGATCTAGACATTTCATCGTGCATGGACAATCTGTAAAAATATACAAATACTAGAACAACCGAAATAAATATTTTATATCCAAAAGCAATGCATTAATAAACATAACAAATTTAGAAACCAGTGTTTTCTCAATAGAACACATTTCCTTTATTTATAGCTTTAAATGATTGATAATTATTTTTCTAAAATTTGCGTGTGTTTTTGAATAACCATAATTATAAATAAGGGCTTTTTTCAATATTTATTGTTACATTAAATAGGGAACAGCTAGTGTGATAATAAATGTATAAAAACATACACATATATAGAATTATGTTATCGAGGCCCTTGATGGTGAAGTGTATTATGTATGCAATAATGCGAGAACAGAGATAGTCTGATAAACATTTTATGTGTACACCGACAGATAAGTTTATAAATATATGTGCTGTATGTCAAAGACCTTTTATACGGATATTAATATATTCGTTAAAATAATTGTTTCCCCTTTTCAAATTGATGTGTGTGAGGGGGGTGGCGTGGCAGGGGGGGGGGGGGGCTTTAGGAGGTAATTACCCGGCCTGCCATCAACTAACGTATCAAATTATGTATAACATCTCTTGTAATTATATCATAGTATGTATCACATCTGTTGTAATTATATCATAGTATGTATATAATCTCTTGTAATTATATCATAGTATGTATATAATCTCTTGTAATTATATCATAGTATGTATAACATCTGTTGTAATTATATCACAGTATGTATAACATCTCTTGTAATTATATCATAGTATGTATAACATCTCTTATAATTATGTCATAGTATGTATAACATCTCTTGTAATTATATCATAGTATGTATCACATCTGTTGTAATTATATCATAGTATGTATATAATCTCTTGTAATTATATCATAGTATGTATAACATCTGTTGTAATTATGTCATAGTATGTATAACATCTCTTGTAATTATTTCATAGTATGTATAACATCTCTTGTAATTATGTCATAGTATGTATAACATCTCTTGTAATTATGTCATAGTATGTATAACATCTCTTGTAATTATGTCATAGTATGTATAACATCTCTTGTAATTATGTCATAGTATGTATAACATCTGTTGTAATTATATTATGTATGAGGGGGAGAGGAGCTATTAGAATCACCGCTGGTGTATATATAACAAAGAGATGATTGTTAATGATTAGAAATGGTTAAAGCAAGTTAATACATATAAATTGAATAAAAATACATAACACATTGGATAATTTTTCAATTCACAATGCTTCTGATAATTTTATAGCATTTGCAAAAAATATTTAGGACATTATAAAAATCAAACTTTACAAGGAACAAACAGTGTTCTAAATTTAAGGTTTTGTGTGTTTGTGTGTTTGCGGTTTTGTGTGTTTGTGTGTTTGCAGTTTTGTGTGTTTGTGTGCTTGTGTGTTTGCGGTTGTGTGTGTTTGTGTGTGTAGAGAGATATGAAAATCAGTAATCCGATAAACAACAATTATTGTATTGTTTTTTTTTTAATTCCAAGGATAGAAGATAATGAGCCAACTCTAGAAGTGTTAGCTGGAAGGTATTTGTATGATCTGAATGTACCAGAGAATGGCAACCAACGAGTCAGAGTCAAATCATATCACAGACACGAACAATACAATTTACAGAGTATAGGTACAACTTCCTTGACATTGTCATGTTTACTTTCAATTTATGAATAATATTTTAACAGTGAGTTACCAGCTTATTTGAAGTGGATCCCCTAAAATTGTTAAAAATTCTTAATATTGAAAGTAAATTTCATATAACCCGAGAGGGCTGCATAAACAGGGGTTGTGTGATTATTAATAAAAGGGATTATTACACTGGTAAACAGTGAATTCATCGCCAGTGATATTTGAATCATTTTATACAAAGTCAACTATGCTGATTTAGAATATGTAAGTGCTTTTGCTAGATTGGCTCTATTTTTCGAGAAAATTAAAATTAATGAAATAATGTATGCACCGTGTTTGAAAATTGTCAAGAATTGCATGAAGTAAAATAGTATACTAACAAATAATAGTGAAACTGTTAATGGTCATGCAGAAATTTGTTCAAAAATATGTGTAATAGTGTTATAGAGGAAAACATTTTCATTTGAAAAACTAATTATGTCTAATTAATTAATTAATTAATATGTTTATTGTCTATGGTAATGCATTAGCAAATCGCTGTTTGCTCGACTTCCTTTTGTGTGTGTCGTTGGGTCAATTGCGCTGGAGGCTCCAACAGTTGTCAGATATCATATGTATGTCCCATCTTCCTTGATATCTCACCTCCATCACCATCATATCCTGATGAAACCTCTCACATTGTTCCTCACTGAAGTCCCCAAGGTTAACTGGAAATTTGTCTAAATGACTGTGCAGGTAATGTACCTTGATGCTCATATTTGCTCCAATGTTTCTGAAGTTAGCGAGCATATCTTGCACCAGTTCTTCGTAATTCTCTGCTCTGTTATTACCTAAGAAGTTCCTGACAACTGAAACAAAACTGTTCCATGAAGAAGCTTCAAGGTGATCCATGAAATTAGTAAAATTTCGATCGTTGATGAGTTCTCGAATCTGAGGACCGTCAAAATTCCCAGCTTTCAGCTTTTCCATGCTCAATCCGGGGAATGATTTTCAAATATACTTGAAGCAATTGCCAGATTTGTCCAAAGCCTTAACAAATTGTTTCAGTAAACCTAATTTGATATGAAGCGGTGGGAGAATGATCTTATTTTTGTCAACCTAAGGCTTGTCGATGATATTTTCTTTACCTACAGTCATGGTTTCCCTTGCAGGCCATCCCACTCTTGTCCAATGAGCTTGCCTTGCCCTGCTATTCTAAAGGCACTTGAAGCATGGGCATTTTGTGCATCCTGACTGCTGCCCAAGCAAGAAGTTTACCATTTTTAGATCAACACAAATTGACCACTGATGCTCATAATAACGGACTTTTTGCAATACTGTTTTGATATTCTCACACTCTACTTTAAGTGTTGTTGAGTGAGCAATGGGAAGAGATGCATAACGGTTACCATTGTGTAACAGAACAAATTTTAAGCTTCTGATGGAACTGTCTATAAAAAGACGCCAGTCTTCGGAATGGTAGTCTTGTAGTGCCATTTGGAGCAGTAGTCCTGGGATGTCATTACAGTAAACAAGATCTTCCTTTTGCTGGAATATGGAAGAAGAAACTCTTCTCTTTTCCTATAAGATGTTATTTTAACTTCTGGTTTGAGAAAATTTCTTTCATTGAGCCTGGACGCTAAAAGCTCAGATGCTTGCTTGGACAGATTTAGGTCTCGTATTAGGTCATTAAATTCTTCTTGGCTGAATGGTTGAGGTGTTGAAGAACTTCCTTCATAATCGTTTCCACTGTTTTCACTTGCCAAAAACTCCAGATCTTGCCCCTCGTCGGAGTCTGATGGTGAAAGCTCTAATAATCCAGTAAACACTGGTATAGGAACTTCACTACTACGTGGAATTGGTCTCATTGCAGATTCAATATCAGGATAATACCACTTAGATTTCTTGTGGCGATTGAAGCCTTTAACATTAGCAATACAAAAATAACAATCACCAAAATGGTCTTTCGGCTCTCGCCATACCATTGGTACACCGAAACTTAGACTTTTCTTCTCACCATTTTTCCACTGCCGTAGGCTCTCCAAGTAGTTTTTGCAGACCTTATGGGGAACCCAAGACTTGTCTTGGTCTTCCAGCTTCACACCGAAATAAGCCAAATATGCCTGCTACACAAAGTCAGTTATATTTCTTCTTTGCTTTTCAATCATGTATTCTCCACAGATGTAACAGAATACATTCGGATTATTTTTGCAGCATCTTCATGATGAACTCATGATGTCTTTAGAAAGCAGCTATAAAAGAGAAAAAAATAAACCAAGTTATAACTTGGAATAGTTAAATTAAACTGTAAGTAATATAATACAATCAATCTTCGAATTAAAACTATACAATGTGACGTAGTACACACAATTTACTCACAAATTACAGCAAGATAGAGAGAAACACATATTCTACAAACTTCTCAAGCGACCGCGCACTCGTTAATCGATCTCAACTTCGTGGCGATGTCATAACGCTATGACATTATCGAAATATATAATCTCTGCGGTTCGTAAAAAATAAAATATTTCCAACCGCCGTCATGCTTCAGAAATGGCGCTGTAAAACTTCAGATATAATAATTTCAATGAGACACAACAGACACCAAACTTATTGCATTTGTTTTACACAAAGGGTGCAATCATATTTTCAAGGGTGTCCGATATCTCAGAAACTAGAGCCAATTTAGCAAAAGCAGTGGCAGTTTTGAAATCAGCACCCATGAATTGTTACAAATTCATTCAAACATTCTTGGCAATTCGCAAAAAAAATTTTTCTTTGTTGAGTTGTGTTATCATAATGTGTGAAAGTTAAAGGAAAATAACGTTTTAAATGTTCATTCCAATTACGTTAAATAAAACGTTCTTTCATATTTCAGCCAATGATATCGCTTTGCTGACATTGGCCACGCCCCTCGTGTTCAATACTTTCGTCACACCAGCATGTCTACCGTCTCGTGGTGACCAGCCAGAACCTATATGTACAGTTGCTGGATATGGCAGTATGGGAAGTGAGTGTCCATTTTCTAAACAACACATTCACCACTAATTAGCTCTGCGTAAAACCACTTTGACATGTTTGCAAAACAGTGTCAGTCATTTTATTGGGGTGGAGGGAGGGGTGGAGGGTGGAGATTTAGATAGGGGTTAATAATCTTCCAAATTGTCGGCTCTAAACTATTATTTAATTCTAGATACTTGTATACATCTAGATACTTGTACACATCTAGATACTTGTATACATCTAGATACTTGCACACATCTAGATACTTGTACACAGATACTTGTACACATCTAGATACTTGTATACATCTAGATACTTGTACACATCTAGATACTTTATAATCTAGATACTTTTACACATCTAGATACTTGTATATATCTAGATATTTGTACACATCTAGATACTTGTAACATCTAGATACTAGTACACATCTATATACTTGTACACATCTAGATACCTATATACATCTAGATACTTGTATACATCTAGATACTTGTACACATCTAGATAGTTGTATACATCTAGATACTTGTACACATCTAGATACTTGTACACATCTAGATACTTGTACACATCTAGATACTTGTATAATCTAGATACTTGTACATATCTAGATACGTGTACACATCTAGGTACTTGTATAATCAGATACTTGTACACATCTAGATACTTGTACACATCTAGATAATTGTACACATCTATATACTTGTACACATCTAGATACCTGTATACATCTAGATACTTGTACACATCTAGATACCTGTACACATCTAGATACTTGTACACATCTAGATACTTGTACACATCTAGTTACTTGTACACATCTAGATAATTGTACAATCTATATACTTGTACACATCTAGATACTTGTACACAGATACTTGTATACATCTAGATGCTTGTATACACCTAGATACTTGTATAATCTAGATACGTGCACAAGTCTGGATACTTGTACACATCTAGATACTTGTACACATCTATATACTTGTACACTTTTATAAGTCCTATAACGAAATTGCAGCAACAACAGACCTTGCTTTATCTCCGTGTGTCGTCCCTACTCTATTCGTTTCTGGGTTCACGTCTCTGGTTTACCTAAAATGTGTATGTCCTCTTTGTTTTTGTCTGATCTTTTGAATCACATAATTGTCCCTTATATTGACATGAGTGAAGAAGTTATTGAAAAAGACATTTATTAATCTAAAAGAATAATTTAGTTGAAATCTAAGTTTAAATAATTTTTTTTGTTGCAATTTTCATAACATGCAAAGCTTTTATACTGCTTAATTGTAGCTCTCATTTCGAAATGGACATAACTGTATCATTTATTTGCTTTGATAGACATTGAAAGACATTTACTTCTAACTGTCAAGATTAATAAGCATTTAGAATTTAATCATTTTTCTTTATAATGAATTCCAAGATGAGAAATATTGTAATAGTGGTGAACTTTTAACTTTACATAATTAATATGTGAAATGGAGCACTTTATTTGCATAGATTTAGTTTTATCAGCCCATTATTCAAATATTGGGCTGATACACTTACGGTAATGAGGAATCGCGGATCAAGCAATTAGATAAAAATGGTATTTAAATCCAAAATGTATTATTATGTCAATGTAGTATTTAAGTCATAAAATGTCTTCAAATTATTTCTTTTATTTAGCATTAGTAAAATAATACATCTACTTTTCTTCATCTATTGAAGCTAAAATTAATAACATCTTTCCTTTTGTTGATTCATTTTAAAACGCCGACAATCACATACAATTTATCTTTTATATGTGTAAGTGAAATGTAATATTTAAATAATTATCTCCCTTGTCATGACGCCATCGACTTTATATACAGAAGGACAGACACCCGAAGTTCTGATGAAAGTTGACCTGTCCACATACAACAACTCACAGTGTCTTCGGACCTTCACAAATACGTCCAAACCATTCGGTGCCCTCGCCACATTTCTGTCCGAAGGCACGTTGTGTGCGGCCAATGGACTTGTTGGTGGTAAAGATACTTGTAAGGTAAACCAATATTACACAGTGTCTATGATTCTGAATGTTCTAAGTAACGTATTTATAATACATACATTTTCTTTTATCAAACCATTTAAGAATGAATTAAAAATATAAAACCAAGTGTACAAATAACACATATTCTTTTTTTTTACAAACATTTATCACTTTTCTATATGGGAAATTTAATCTCTATAGAAATGTTATCCGTTCTGTGAAATTTAATCTCTATAGAAATGTTATCCGTTCTGTGAAATGCTTTTCAAACAAGATTTGGCTGGCTAAAAAAATTAATGATTTATTGCATGTGCACATATTAGTTAATATTTTCCTCTATTTAACTATATTGAGCAATGCTGATTGTTTCCGGTATTTGATGAATGTAATAGGTTTGAACAGGACATTGAGATAGGAGAATTTAATTTGGATTTCGTAATTGGGGATTATATTATTCAGTTTCTACTGTGTCAAATGGGGGGGGGGGCTGAGCTCAGATACATTAAATAAAATATATCGAAGTTTTATTTTCTTTTTCTCTATTGTATTTGTTGTTGCAGGGGGACTCTGGTAGTCCACTGATGTGTATCAAACCATCAGGTGAATTACCTAGGTACTACCTTTATGGTCTGGTGTCTAACGGGGGTTACTGCGGCAAGGCAGGTGAGCCAGGTATATACACCAACGTCGTGAATTACCTGGACTGGATAGAGTCAAGGCTGAAGTTGAGTTGAGTAAACATGGTGGCTGGTCTGTGCTTGAGTCCATCGTGTGACGTCATAGAATAATGAAATACATTTTTGAAAAAAACATTAAGTAAACCTTTATTATGGTAAACAATGTCAATTCTAGATCAAATATTACATATTGTGTCAGAGTTAACATTACTAATTGTATTAGATTAAAAATTACCTTTTGTGTTAAGGTTAACATTACCATTTATGTCAAAGCCTATACTACTAATGTAAAATTAGAAAGTGAATACTAGAATACCTAATAATTATTGTAAACCTTACTAGTGGACGACTAAAAATTATTAATAGGAATCTCAGTTAGCAAACATTGGCCATAACATTCAAAAATGCCAAGATGGTGGAAATGTTTTCTAGTCACCTATAACTTAGTTGATGTGCAGATGAAGCTTGTCTGTAAACTGAAACATTAAAGTATATAATTATAATTTCAAATTTTATTTGGACAATAAATGTAAAATTATAAGACGAAATTTGAAAGTACGATGTCTTATGAGTAAATTACTGAATGCTGTTTTATTTTTGTTGTTGTTGTTTGGTATCCGTACATTTAATGTAAATAATGAAATAGTCAACATGTTAGTAAATAAAATAGTCAACATGTTAGTAAATGAAATAGTCAACATGTTAGTAAATGAAATAGTCAACATGTTAGCAAATGAAATAGTCAACATGTTAGTAAATGAAATAGTCAAAATGTTAGTAAATGAAATAGTCAAAATGTTAGTAAATGAAATAGTCAACATGTTAGTAAATGAAATAGTCAACATGTTAGTAAATGAAATAGTCAACATGTTAGTAAATGAAATAGTCAACATGTTAGTGAATAAAATAGTCAAAATGTTAGTAAATGAAATAGTCAACATGTTAGTAAATAAAATAGTCAACATGCTAGTAAATGAAATAGTTAACATGGTAGTAAATAAAATAGTCAACATGTTAGTAACTTTATAAACATAGTAGCAGATGGCTGAGTACAATATTTCTTGTTAAATACTACATTTGAGTTGAGAAAGTAAGAAACATTACATTAGCCATCGTGTCAGATGAAGTGTAAAATTCATGTTTCTACAACCATGGCATATACAAATATTGTGTGGTTAGCACAACGCCTAGCTGTCTTTACTTCCCCAAATCAAGTCAGGTATCCACTCAAAGATGTGGGAGGGGGGGGGTTGTGGTACATTTTACCAATTTTAACCACGACCTGGCAAAATTCCCTTGGTGCTCACCGAAGACTGAAACTAGTAATCTCTGGTCCACAGTCTAGCGTTCGTTCCCTCTTTTGAGCAATAGCGTTGGAGGTACCACGGTAGATGCAAATAATTGACTTGACATGTCATGAGTTAAACCCGCAGACCAAATTATGCATACCCTGCTGAAGAACTACACAGCTATCCTGGAAATTGTATCTGTCATGTAACTATTGGGTGCATATGTAGGTGACAGGGACTCTCCAGGAGTTGAACCCGTAACCCACAGCATGCAGATTGGACTGCAGCCAAAACTGGACTGCTCGCTATTAAAGCAACATCGTAAAACATGGGATTTCCCTTTTTTATTTTTGGATAATATTTTAAATTATTATTGCCTGCTTCGTTATTTCGTTGAGAACACCAAAAAAAAAAAACGCAAATGTGTTATTGCTGATAATTATTTAAATAGTAAGAAAATATTTTTGTATACTGCAGTACATCTGATATCCTCTTTGATGTTACATATAAAACAAAACAGTTGAAGTATGGGAAATACAATGATAAACAAATTTTGTATATAAAGATGTAAGGTTTGTTTATCTCGTGATAGCGGGAAATAACCATTTGTTGACAAGCCATGTACTGCAAAAACGATATCAAATTGTGCTGAGATTCTACTTGATATTAATCGTGAGTCCCAATTGGGGCTCGATGTATTTATGTCTATTGTTTCCAAGCAAATTATATTGGCAGCCAAAAAAAATCTACAACAGTATTCTACACTTATAAATAATGAAGATTAATTCACTCTGTTGAAAATTAGCCATGGCGGACAATTTCTCTCCTGCTTTCAAAAATCAAGTTTCTCCTTATTGACAAAAAAATTGTGACCTGTGTGTAAAAGGGATCGTGTGCGCAGTAGTACTTAACTTCAACTGTAACGAACATACAATAATTCATTGAATGATACTACTATAACCGCCTCTCACAGTGCCGGATTTAATTCCATTGTTGCCCTTAACACCCGGGTTTCTTCCCCAGGATAACGGTATCCCCGGATCCCAGTCAATTTTTGGTCGTTAATCACTTTCCGGGAAATTTCTTTTACTAAGGGGTTTACCGGAATCACGGAAAAATAATGTCAAAGTATAACTTAACTCATTTTCAAATAACTTGAAAAATCTTTTTCTCGGTAGGTTCATCTTTCATATTTTTATTACCCAAGGGCATTTATAAAATAGTTAGCAATGAAGTACACCAACATTTTGTTTAGTTAGCAATGGAGTACACCAACATTTTGTTTATTTAGCAATGGAGTACACCAACATTTTGTTTAGTTAGCAATGGAGTACACCAACATTTTGTTTAGTTAGCAATGGAGTACACCAACATTTTGTTTAGTTAGCAATGAAGTACACCAACATTTTGTTAAGTTAGCAATGGAGTACACCAACATTTTGTTAAGTTAGCAATGAAGTACACCAACATTTTGTTTAGTTAGCAATGGTGTACACCAACATTTTCTTTAGTTAGCAATGGAGTACACCAATATTTTGTTAAGTTAGCAATGGAGTACACCAACATTTTGTTTAGTTAGCAATGAAGTACACCAACATTTTTGTTTAGTTAGCAATGGAGTACAGCAACATTTTGTTTAGTTAGCTATGGAGTATACCAACATTTTGTTTAGTTAGCAATGGAGTACAGCAACATTTTGTTTAGTTAGCAATGAAGTACACCAACATTTTTGTTTAGTTAGCAATGGAGTACACCAACATTTTGTTAAGTTAGCAATGGAGTACACCAACATTTTGTTTAGTTAGCAATGAAGTACACCAACATTTTTGTTTAGTTAGCAATGGAGTACACCAACATTTTGTTTAATTAGCTATGGAGTATACCAACATTTTGTTTAGTTAGCAATGGAGTACAGCAACATTTTGTTTTGTTAGCAATGAAGTACACCAACATTTTATTTAGTTAGCAATGAAGTACACCAACATTTTGGTAAATTAGCAATGAAGTACACCAACATTTTGTTAAGTTAGCAATGAAGTACACCAACATTTTGTTAAGTTAGCAATAAAGTACACCAAGTAAACGGGTTTCTGATTTCAAGGTTTTATTTTTCTCTAGTAAAGACTACCAATAAAATAAACATTAAGTTATGATACACACATTCAGACTCTGTTAGAGCACAAGTAGTTAGCAGCAGGCTTGCAGAGCCGCCAAATTTTTTTTTCGGCTCCGGCTCCGGCTCCCACAAATTTGACGGCTCCAGCTCCGGCTTCCTATTAAGATAGTATCACACGAGACAAAATTGTTTGTAATTGCTCCACGCTAACATCCCGCTGATAAAAAGTTAGGCAAATTTTGCCGCGTTCACCCCCATAGTCAGGAACTTGAAAAATATACGCATTGTCCATTGTCGGTTTTACTACAAACAAACCATTTCAGTGCATCCAGAATCATATCATTATTTTCGACGAAGGTTTCACTAGTCGCCATTTTCATAAGTAATAAAAAGTTATTTTAATGATCAAATTAGCAAATATTAAATTGATACATTATTTAAAATATTTTAAAGACTTCAGTATTTATATTTATTATTGATAAATTCGAAGTGACTATTCGGACCCGGGCAGACCCGTAGCCAGGATAATTGCATTGGGGGGGGGAGAATTTTTTTTTCGGCGGGGGGGGGGTGCTGAAGAGCTGATTCTGGGGTACAGCGGCTGATCTAGACAACTTTGACGGGGGGGGGCAAAACTTTGACCCCGAGGGGCGGGGCGAAACTGTTTTCATTGTTGAAAATTGGTCTTTGAACAAAAAATATTTCGATAATTTAATGATGTATTACCTAAACTTTCGATAACTGGGGGGGGGGGGACATGCCCCCCGGCCGCTCCCCATAATTCCGCCCCTGGTGGGGTAGAAGAAATGTTCGGGGGGAGCGAAGATGGAGGTGCGAAGCGCCGAAAGCTTGCGAACGGAGAGGAGGGGGTTTGGGAAGGAACCTCAGTGAGTCCCTTCCCCAAGAAATTTTTTGCAGTCCCATATCTGGAATGGTGCATTTTAGTACCGATTGATTAGCTATTAATTAGAAATATATAATTTTAACTACGTTTCAATAATGCATGGCATGTTGCAGTTTTGTTAAAAATAATTTAAATAGTAAAGAGTTTTAATGACAAAAATTTATTGAGGCTTAGCAATTTCTGATTCCTGTTATAAATAAATTGACCCTTTGTTCTGCTACACAATTGTTACATAATAGATACCTGATTTATATCATTATACTGTTGGTTAAACGTACAACCCGGGGAGAACGACAAAGATGCACGAATATAGCTTAGCTATTTGTGTGATATTTCTTATAAAATATTGAAAACAAAAAACAGATCTATCAACAACAAATTGACCAGTCGCAATTATTCAATTTAAAATAAAATTAATTCTGCTAAAAAGTAAATTTGCAAATTAAATAACATCACTCAGAAATCACGGAGTTTGTACTTTATTATTTTATTATACATATGTATAAAAGTGAAGTCAGAAGTCAATATTATTTTATTAACTTATTTAAGTTGCTAGTTGTCCTCAGAAGATATCAATATATAAAACTAGTCCAAGGTTGCGAACAGGCCCACCGACAGATATTTCGGGTCCCTGGGCAGGGGTGACACGGGCCCCCGTGCTGATATTAATATTTTCATAAGTTGATTGGCCAGCTCAGTCCGGGCCCCTAAAACAAAATTGAACAAAATGATTGATGTTTTATAGCCGTTATTATTAAAATTTTGTCAAAAAGCTCAAATCATGTACGGGCTTGGACCCGGGTACCAATAAACTCCGATTTTCATTCGGACCCCGTCTCAATAAAGTCTGTTATTCGGACCCTTGGCAAATATGCACTTAGCTTAGCTATACATAAACTTTATTATTGTTTTTTGTTTATTTTTTTTTATAATTGTTTGAATTGTATGATTTATTCGTTACTCAGTGTCTAGGGTTTCACTAAACGGACTCTGTATTATTATTTTTTCGGGTTCCGTCTAATAAAGTTTAAATATAGCTAAGCTTAGTGCATATTTGCCACGGGTCCGAATAACAATCGAATTTTATTGGGACCCGGGTCCAAATAGCCACAGCCTTATAAATTTATCTGCTCTATTTCAGATATTCTGTTTATAATAAAATTGTTAAATACAGAAAGTTACCATTTTGTTTTTAGTCTATTACAAATTGTAGGAGGCAAACAATCAAACAAATTTGTAGTTTTAAAGCTAAAAAAAATTCTGCTGTAAAAAAAAACATTTGGGAGCCGTGGAGCCGCCAGATTTTTTCGGCTCCGGCTCCGGCTTCAGCAAAAAGTAGAGGCTCCCGGCTCCTCGGCTCTGGCTCCGGCTCCGCAAGCCTGGTTAGCAGTACAGACTTTTTTATTGAATAAAATATAGAAGGGGGCTTTCTAAGCCTTACATTATGATGTCAGGACAAGATGAATTGTGAAATGTAACTTTCTATATTTATTCAGTATTATTTGTTTTATGAAATTGATTGATCTCAAGTTGTTTTGTTATAAGTCACTCCAGGACCGGCTCTACCCCTTTTATTATCATTATACAACCCACAACCACTATATAATATGAAACAGAAAAAAAATGCGGAATATTTCTGTTTTTTTGTAATTGTTATTTATGAATGATTAAAATATCTCACTTTTAGAAAATTCCCGGATCAGACAATTATTCGGGAAGTATTTTATAATCTAAAATTTGACCGGGATTCCGTCCAATCGGGAGAAAAATCGTATTGTGTACATGCCAGTATCAACACTAGCATGACGCCGGATTGTCTTGTGTACATACCAATATCCACACTAGTATGACGCCGGATTGTTTTGTGCACACGCCAATATCCACACTAGTATGACGTCGGATTGTAGTGTGTAAATGTCATTATCAACATTAGTATGACGCCGGATCGAATATCGTTGATATTCACTCTACTAACAGGGTGACTCAGCGGCGGAGGCATGTAATCCACCCGTGTTGCCTCCATAACGTCTGTACCTACCGCTATGGTAGAGGGACACTGTCATATTAGTCTTTACTTGCTTGATATAGACCTGGTTGGATTAAAGATAATGCAGTTCTAATGCTAGTTACCAAAATAACTAATCCCACTTAGGCGAAGAAAAGTCAGTGCCGAACCTAGAGATTTGGGGGCCCGGGGGACTTGGCCTCTTTGGAGGCCCATGCATTTTGACATTCGACACCATGACTTGAGATAATGTACTTAATATTTAATGTAAAAATTTGTTTGGGGGCCCCCATCAACCTGGGGCCCGGGGGACTTTCGAATTTAGAACCCTCCCCCCACCTTAGTTACGCCTCTGAGAAAAGTAACAACACATATTATCTGTGTCATATATTAGTTTTTCCGTCATAAAGTATGTCTGTTTCTAGAATGTGCAAGATCTATTTCAGTTGTCTTCTACTGGTAGAAACCACGGGGTTTCCTGATCGTGTGATAAACATGGAAAATTTTCAGGGTCTAAGGCTATAATCTTGTTAGCCTAATGGTTGTTCCGGCCCTGAATGTAGAACTAAGGCATATATTCACATTCTAGTAAGGACATAAGATACAGTGTGATTGAAACAAATAAATGCTAACACCCTTGTGACCCCTCGTTTGACTATAAAATAGTGGTCAAACAATAGTCAAGGAGAGATCGTTTGTTAACTTTATTTTAAAAACTTTCAGTAATTCAGATTATTTCACAATTTGTAGGGATTAAATTCAGAAGTTGTTACATTCACATTGCACCATCTACGCATGGCACAATGTAATACTTTTTAATTATTTAAGAAATAACTGAATGGTCTTGACGAGTTGTAGTGAGAACTTTCACTATTGAGATACACGCTGCAAACTTATCACTTAATTTACTTAATTCACTACTTTCACTATTGGGATACACCTACAAACTTATCACTTAATTTATTTAAATCATTATTTTCACTATTGGGATACACGCTACAAACGTATCACTTAATTAGTTAATTCACTACTTTCACCTAGAGATAAACTATGCAAACGTATCACTTAATTTGTTTATTCACTACTTTCACTATAGAGATACAAACTATATACTTATCGATTAATTTAGTTAATTCACTACTTTCACTATTGAGATTAATTCTTTAAATGTCCCAAACCACGCTACTCCTTCTGGTCCATAGTGAAAGCTGTCGATAGGCTAATAATTTACTGGAATACGATAGTGGTGTAAATGGTTGTAATAGGCGTTCTATTTGATTGGGTGTATTTTGATCGGGTTATATTGTAAATAACTAAAAAGTACATTGAGAGCTTTAATAATTGAAAAGATAATAGCGCAACATTTGGAAAGAAAAAAAATAACGACGTCGGCAAAGTGCACTTCCTGTTTACATAGAGTGTCAGTCAAATATTTCAGTCAAAAATAGAATGACTTTAAAATAAATTGTCACTATTCTTTGTTTCTCTCAAAATCAAAAAGACTTTTGGAAGTAATATGTCTGACAAATACCAGGCGTAGTTTTAAGACATTCAAAGAGATCGGCCTAAGGTTAAAAGAAAAGTTTTATTGAAAGAAAAACTTCTCTATTTACTTGTTCTGAGCGTTTTAATAGTACATTAATTCGAGTAAAGCTCCCTTTCAGTAATATAGATTTACCGAAGAATTTTCTTCAAAAGATGAAAACTTTTGTAGCGATTACCCTCCTTTAGCAAATATTTGACATTTTCTTTATATTTCATTCGCATGTTTTTAGTGGCATGAAATGTTCATATAAAGAGGAATATTTGTTTGTATCCTAAATGAAAAGATTGCCCCAGAGAATTAGCAAATATGAATATAATAGATATTATATAGATTTCATCTTTGAATTAAGTCGAGTATAGAGGGAGATGA